>JAJOOS010005099.1:0-63541 GCA_029582725.1 Solanum chiquidenum
TTACTTTATGTCTTTATAATTATGTAAGGGCCGTGTCCCTAAGTTGTATTAAAAGAGATTTAAGTCTAATGTTATAGATGGTTTGAGACATAGTGTCATAGACTCTCTTATTTTATAAAGTCTTCGATTGTAAAGAAGAGTTTTAAATTTTCCGCTATTTTTCATATGCTAAATGTTCATGATATGCTTAAGGCTTGTATAAGACTTCCGAGAGGTCGAATACGCTGTGTTACGACTAGGGGGTGCTCTTGGGTCGTGACACCGATCTAGCTCACCAAAGAGATTCGGTGACTGCAACTGCTTTTCTGTGCATTTGCTTGAATTGTTTCAAACTTTTCCTGATGTTTTGCAGATATGGCAAGGACAAACATCGACATGCCACCACGCAAAAGAACACGGGGTATTTTGATCAATGAAGGGGGATCAAATCCTCTCAAAAATGGAAGAACAGAGCCTCCAAAGGGAGAAAAAGGCAAAGGAAAAAGGCCAGTATCTGAGGCACCAGAGCACAACTCCAATAATGAGGGCTTCTACACTGCACTATCTGAGCCAGAGGATGACCAACCCTTACAGTCCTGGTGGGCTGAGATTCATGGTAGATCTTTCCCTGACTCAGCTAGAGTTCCTCCACCTACCACCCCAGCAGATTCAGTGCCAGCTCCGGCACCTCCTGTGGTTTTTGTGCCACTAGTCGTACCTTCCCCCAGACTTATCAACATGTTAAAAGGTGATGTATTGTTGACCATCCTCGAGGAGAAGTTATTATATATGGAGGGCCTAGAGGGAAGATACTCCAGTGTGAGGCAGATACTGCAGTGGCACGGATTTCAGATTTTCACAGGGCCTCGAGGTCCTATATTCCTTCATGGGTCTGAGAATTATATACAGCGTATAGTGACTTGGTCCCGAAGAGTAAGAAGAAAGCCAACAAATTTAGACCGGTTAAGTCGGTCATGGTTCGAGGTTTGGAAGTTGGATGCTGCAGCAATATCATATACGTTGTCCTTAAGAGAGCCACCAGATTCGAGCACGATTATGAAGGCTTGGCGACAGCTCAGTCCCTGGAAGACTTGAAGGGTTGGCTTGCCCCCCTTCTCTCTGAAGCCAGATCGAGAAGAAGGATTTTAATGTAGCTCCCCGATTTTGGTTCAAATTTGTAAACAACTCCATCATGCCTTCATAGAATGAATCAATCCTCCGACATGCGAAGGCAGCTTGTTTGGGATCTATCTTATGGAAGAGGTGGCTAAACTTGGGACTTATCATTGAGCAAGAGATGGACATGAGGGCCAAGCAGAGGCAGACTTCTCTACCATTCCCGGTCCTGATCACTGAGTTGTGCAGGCGTCCTGGAGTATGCCGAGATGATGCGAGAGATACTGAGGTTACACCTTCATCCTCCACTGACATCCAGCCCATAGAGGTCGAGTACACTCGTGAGGAGGATGATAGAAGGAGGGTAGCTCCGGTGGATAAATCCCCAGAGGTGGATATTGATTCGATACTTGCAGAGACATCTTTGCCTACTCTGGCCTTCGGGCCTTTAGGTACATTTGCCCCTTCTTCTTCTTCACAGGCTTCGAGTGCCTCTACATCGTCCCAGCCTGCCAAGATTACTCAAGCGATGATCTTGGAGATGGGATACCTAGCCCATTCAGTTGATGTGAAGGTGGCCCGACTTGAGAAATCCATCCCATGGATGATCGAGAGTGCCATCATTGCTGAACTGACCCCCCTACAGACTTCTATTGACATTCTCACCACAAGAGTTGAGGCTTGTGAGAGCAGACAGGGGAGACCTCAGAGTTGACGGCTTTGAAAGCTGAAGTAGCATACATGAGGAATGATGCAGACCATCTAAAGGTGACTGAATTCACTTTACTTCTGGAGGCTACAGATGATGTGGATGCTCCTGAGATACCTCTGGCTACCACCAGAGATGTGCACATGGATGCTATAGCAGCTGATAAAGCGGAGGCAGAGACCGATGAGGAGCTAATAGAGATAAGGGAGGAGAGCATATATAGAGATTTGCCGGATCTTGAGGAGACTATTTTGCGGACTTCATTAGCAGATGCACCTCTAGGTGATCCTAGTAGGGCTGGTGATACTGTTGAAGTGACTCCGGGTACTGAGACCCAAGGCCAGAGTGATATATCGGGTACTGATGCCAAGATAGATGGAGCGACTATGTAGACATGATCACTCTTTACCTCCCTCTATGTCTGGTTTTTATTTGACTTTTGGATATTAATTTGCTTGCATTTGAGAACAAATGGTTTTTATTTGTGGTGGTGTGAGGCCCACCTTTGTGACTTTTATTATTGCTATATATTGGGTTTTGAGCTATAATTGTGTCTTGCATTGTTTCTGTGGATTATTGAGCTTGTGGCTCTGTGTTTTGATAGCAAATGATTTTTGGACCCTTCCGAAAAATATTGTGCAACCTCTTGTTTGTGTTTGAATGTGGTTGTTCTCTTGCAAATTTGAGTATCGGTCTTGATCAATACCGATGAATTGAATAGTGCTCATAATCGAACAAAAATGAATGTGCGGCTACTATGAGGCCAAATGAAGTTGCATAGACAATGTGTGAACTTTTTGCGTCCCATTGTGACTAGCCAAGTATCAAATTGAATCTCTTGTAATGAACATTGCACACTAGCGAAAGTGTGGAGTCTTGGTTGACATTTGTGTTATTGCCTTGTGTGATGAGCTTACCGTGAACCATGTGTGACGACACCTAGAATTCGCCTTGTTGGTCCGGTTGACTAAGTGATGCAATCTCTTGAAATGATCTTAGGAGACTTTGAAGAGTGTGAAATAATTTGACATTATTCCTCTTTTTGAGGGCTACCTTGTGAGTGTGTGATCCTTGCTTGAACGCCTTTTAAGACTTAACCTTTTCTTGGAAGAAATTTGATGAAATTGTGACCTTTCTTTATCCATTGCCCTTAATCCTCA
Source organism: Solanum chiquidenum (assembly GCA_029582725.1). Lineage (NCBI taxonomy): Eukaryota > Viridiplantae > Streptophyta > Magnoliopsida > Solanales > Solanaceae > Solanum > Solanum chiquidenum. The sequence goes on from JAJOOS010005099.1 coordinate 2,965, forward strand.
TGATTTGTGGTTTGTTTGAATAGCCAACTTAGGCAAAAAGCCTAAGTTGGGGTGTGGTGAAAAGTGAAGGTAAATTAAGAAGTGCAAAAAAGTCCCCTTTGACCCATGGTTTTGAGAAAGATGGAACCCATCCATATAAAAAAAAGACAAAAAGAAGAAAGGAATGAAAAAGAAAAAGAGTGAAAAAGTTGTGGAATAAAGCTGTGAAAATGCAAAAAGAAATGTGGTGTCCAACAGTCCATGGAAGATGAATAATGGGGAGACTTTTGAGCATGAATGAGAATGATAAAGAAAAGGAAAGAAAGTGTTGTTCATACCACATTTCATGAGGATTACATCCATTGAGCCTAAATGACCATACCTTTGCACTCAACCCCGTTACAATCCTTGAAAAGACCTTTTTGATCTTAAGTAAGCTGAAACAAATGTTGATTGGAAAATACGGGTAAACCTATGGGTGAAATCATGCATTGTGTTCATCTTTGTGAGTGTGAGTGTTGCATTTGACTTTGGAACTATAAATTGATGAACCATTGTGTGTGAATATGGAATCATTCTTTGTGTGAGGCCATTTGAGTACCTTTGTTGAGCTTGAACTTGCATTTGAAGCAAGTATTGTGAACTTGAGAATCTTTGATAAAATTGAGTCACAACTTGAATCTTTGAGTGCACAATTGATCCTTGCATGAGTAAATTAAGTCGTTTTGTGTGAATTCATGATTGAGTCTTGTGTAGCACTACTTGAGACATCCTCTTTGAACTGCTAAACATGAGTTTTTCTTAAGGACAAGCAAAACTTTAAGTTGGAGGTGTTGATGAGTCCACGATTTGGACTCATTTATTGTTTTATTTCAATAGATTTAGTGTCCTCAAATGCATATTTTATGCCAATAACTAATGTAAATCCTTGATTTTCAGTTATTTGTATTGAGGAACGTAGCATGGACACTAAGGAGCAAAAAGGAACAAGGCAGCTGAAAGAATGAAAAAAAAAGGTTTGATGATCGCCTAATCCATTGGGTGAGTCGCCGAATGGCCATGATATCGCCTAAAGTTCCAGTGTACCAAGCTCTGTAGGAGAAAATCAAGTTGATGTGTGTCACCGAATGGCTCTGCGATGCAGTGCTAGATCGCCCAAAGTTACAAAACTTAATGATGCTGAAGGCCAAAGCAAAAGGCGATAAAACTAACCAATGGGGTGATCACCGAGTGGATCGGTGATCCTAACTTACAGTTCGGAATGGTCCTTCACAACACATTTTTGGCGACTATACATACATTTTTAATATTTAGTTTAGTATCTATCTATTATTATCAGTTTTTAAGTTTTTAGAACTGAGAGTATTGAGATGATATTTTCCTTAGCTTTGAAGAATTGAAGATTTCCATTATTCAGAAATTAGAAGTGGGTCTTTGAGATTCTTCAACCTAGACCTTTGTAAAGATGAAATTAATCTTACCTAATTGATGGAAACACAATTTGGTAACGATTTCTATCTTTTTATGATGTCTAGCTAAAACCCCGATTCTTGGGGTGTGATTATGAGTTGATTTAGATCTTTGGTATTGCTAACTAATCGTTTAAATGTTGTTTTAAAGTGATTTCAATCAGTAATTGTGGTCTAATTTAAAGGGTTGTAGTTGTAAATGCAACTCTACCTTCGTATTTTTTGCTTGCTCAAGAGAGAGGTTTTAAGACCAAGATTGTTGAATTGATGGTCTGTGGATATTGGGTTGTCATGGGTTCATCTTGAGAGAGTGAATCTTAAACCTTTTCCACACATTCTGCTCGAGAGAGTGAATGAATTAAAGCGTAGGCTATTGTTAATTATTGTTTATTGGTGTTCGAGAGAAACCAATTTGCTTTGGGGTAAATTGTTCGAGAGAAAGTTTATCCCCACTAAAGTCTAGCTTATTCACTGATTTACAACTATTTACTATTAATTGCAATCACCCATTTGTCTATCATAGCCCATAATCCAATCACATCCCAAGAACCCGTCTCATTACTTGTTAATTCGTGTTATTTGTTGTTGTGTAGCTAATAGTTGAAACCAAACCCCCCATATTTGACACCTGTGTCACCCTTAATTTGAAATATGCTTTTATTCGTCAATGTCTTTACCTATGATTGACTTGAACATACTTATTCTTTTCTATTGATTCTCAAATACGTACCACTCCCTATGGGATTCGACCCCAACTCACTTAGTTGGGTTATGTTACTGACTAATGATCATTGGCAATTAGAATTGGAAGAAGTGTCCTGATACGTGAAATCACCTACCTAGGGAGTATCAATGCTAGGAAGCGGCTTAATTTAGGCATGATTATTGAACAAAATATGGCCATGAAGGCGAAATAGAGACAAACATCACTACCATTTCCGGCGTTGATCACCGAGCTATGTCGTCGGGCCAGTGTTCCTCACGATAAGAAGAGGGATGTTGATATTATTCCCACATCTTCTATGGGCATTCAACATATTGAGGACAACTACACACGTGATGACGCTGATAGAAAGAGAGCAGCTCCAGTGGACACATCGCCTGATGTTGATGTTGATGCGATACCTGCAGAGGCAGCCATGCCTACTCCGGACACAAGGTCTTCAGGTACCTCTAGCTCTGCTCCCTCCAATATCCCTAATACTTATGTTGCTTCCCTGCCCCCCTAGATTTGTTGTTGGTACGTCTGCCTCTCTGCCTCTGATCACCCAGGTCATACTTTTCAAGATGGGGCACCTAGCCCATTCTACTGATATGCTCACTTCTCGAATAGAAGTCGAGGTTTCATGGATGATTGAGAGGTTTATTATTGCTACATTGACGCCTCTCAAGGCTTCTATTCATGCCCTCACAGTGAGAGTAGAGTTTTGTAAGAGAGGCCAGGGTGCCACTAAGGAGGTGACGACCTTGAAGGTCGATACAATTGGACTGAGAAAAGATGTGGACCATCTGAAGTCCACAGACTTAACTTCGCTATTTGGGACGGTGGAGATATTATAAGACCAAATTGCAGATGTTCCAGTCTGTTCTGAGGTGCCTCCGGCTACTACCAGAGATTAGATTAGGGCTGAGGTTGATGCTACTAAGTCCAAGGCCGAGACTAATGAGGATAAGTTTGGTGTGCATGATGAGGCTCTTTATAAGGACCTGACTGATTTAGAGGGTTCCATGTTCGAGACAACTAGGCAGGCATCTTTAAGGGACGTATCCATGGTAGGCTTCAGTGGAGCCAAGATTTTTGAGACCCCGGGCACTGATGCCCAGATTGATGTACCCTGGGCACTGATTCCCAGATAGATGGAGTGACTGAGATGCAGACTTCACCCCCGGCTTAGCCTGGCAGGATGATTCTTTTACCTCCCTCTTTGTTGTTTTATTGACTATTCTGTCGTTTGAGTTGCATTTGAGGACAACTATTTGTTTTTGTTGGGTGGGGTGAGGTTATTCCATACCTACCTCTTTGGGCTGGGTTGTGAATATTAGTTGTTTTGATGATATTTTTGTGAATATTGGGCTTATGCGGTTTTGATATATATTTCTTGGTTGTTGAATTGTATTGTGGATGTTTTTAGCTTGTGGCCCATTATTTTGATTGATAATGGTTTTGAACCAAATTTTAAAATTTTGCCACCTCTTTTCTGTGTGAATGTGGTTGTTCTTGTGCAAAATTTGATTGTCGATTTTGATCAATACCGATTACTTGAATGGTTCTCTTAAGCGAAAAAATGAATGTGTGGCTACGATGAGGCAAACGAAGTTACATAGGCAATATGTGAGCGTTTACCATCTTGTTGTGACTAGCCGAGTTTTGATGAAGTATGTGTCAATGAACATTGCACGCTAGCTAGAAAATGTAGAGTCATGTTTGATATTGGTGTCAATCCATGTTGTGGTGAGAGTAACTAAACATTATGTTTGATGACACCTAGAACTTTCCCCGTTGATCCGATTGATTGATTGATGCAAACAATTGAAATGATCTTAGGTAAAGATTTTGAAGAGTGAGCCAATTTGACATTATACCTCTTTTGTGGCCAACCTTGTGAGATTTGTGAACCTATCTTCTTCATCTTTGTGAGTGTGAGAGTTGTATGTGATTCCGTAGCCTTAATATGGAATCATCTTTGTTGTAAGGGCATTTGAATACTTTTGTTGAGCTTGAACTTGCATTTGAAGCAAGAATTGTGAGCTTGGATACTCTTGATGATGGTGAGTCACAATTTGAAACTTTGAGGGCACAATTTATCGTTGTTTGAGTAAATTGAACCTTGTGTGCATTTATGTTGAGTCTTATGCAACACTATTTGTCGACATCCTTATTGAACTGCTGATCTTAAGTTTTACTTGAGGACAAGAAAAAGTTTAAGTTAGGGTGTTGATGAGTCTGAGATTTTGACTCATTTGGGCTTTGTTTTAATAGCATATGCATCCTCAAATGCCTATTTTATGCTCTAAATAGATGTTAAAGTGTTGATTTATAGCTAAAAGGGCTAAATAGCACGGCAAGGACATTATCAGACCTATGGAACTAAAGAGTTGAAAAATTGAAGAAAAAGCAATCCTGGAGATCTCCAAGACCACTCGGTGCACTACCGAGTGGCTCTGTAGCTGGCCCAAAGATCCAGCATGCCAGTCCTGGGGAAGAACCAAGTTGGCGACGGAAATGGGTAGTCAACGGATCGCCGATCAGTTCTGCGACAATAAATTGGATCACCCAAAGTTACAGGACCTGAGATGCTGAAGGCTAATGCAAAATTGTGATAGAAAAGAACAATTGGCGGATCACCGATCCACTCAGCGAGGCGCGACTTAATCCACTAAGTGGACTTTTGGGCTAAATTTTGAGAAACTATAAATTGAATTTTAAATGGAATTTTGATGAGTTCATCCCAGATATTACAGTTCCCATTCTAGACTTAGATTTTTCTCTTAGATTTTGAGTTCCAATTGTAGAATTTTGGAGGATTTGAAAATGGGCCTTTGAATTTAAACATTAGAAAGCATTGTAAAGTCTTGGAGACTCTTACCCAACTGATGGCTAATGCATTTGGTAACCGTTTTTCTGTTTTTTAATGTGTAGCTAAAACCCCAATTCTTAGGGTGTGATCATGTGTTTATTTGTCTAGTTATCTTATGTGTATTGTTATTTCATACTGAAATTATTAGTTTAATGTGGGTTTAATCATTATCTAAGTTTTAATCTATGAATTGTAGTTGCAAATGCAATTCAAATTTCTGAGTTCTTAGCTTGCTTGAGAAAGGGGTTTTGGAACCAAAGCTTTTGATTAATGATTTGTGGGTATTGGGTCAATATGGGTTCAGCTCGAGAGAGTGAATCTTATATCCAATCCTACCCATCTAGCTCGATAGAGTATATGTATTAAGGTTGTGGGTTTATTATCTTGCTAAACCTTGTTGATGTTCGAAAGACATCACTTGAGCCGTAATAGTTGTTCGAGAGAAAGCTATTACACTTAAAGTCCAGCCTACCCACAGTGTTTCAGAAACTCATTGTTAGATTTCAATTACCCATACATCATAATTAGCTTATAAACGATCACATCCCGAGAATTTCTCTATCTATTGTTATTTTCCTTGTTTTGCTTGTGTTCTAGCTGTTATTAAAAAATCCAAATCCCCATCCGACATTTGTTGTCACCCATTTAAATTAATTCATATGTTTTTGATAATTTTTATTCCTATACCCGTTTAGACCACGCTTGTACTTCTTAATTGAATTTAAAACACGTACCACTCCTCGTGGGTTTGACCCCAACTCTTCGTTGATTTTTTTTACTATTTAACAATCGTTTACACTTAGAATCGGATGAGGTGTACTTGAAATGTTAATCAACCCCAAATATCTTAATTTGTCTTGTAACTTTTAGCGAGCTACTTCTAGTTCGCCGAATGGTGGGGCGATCCGCCGGCTGTCTCTGGACATCACCGACACACTTTACATTTTTTGTATTCTTGTTGTGGAACTTTCGGAGAGCCGACTTGTCTCACCAAATGTGTTCGGCAACTCACCGACCGGTTCAACGAGTTCATTCTGCAACTGTTTCCCTAAAATTTGTTTAAACTTCATCTAACGTTTTCCACATTGGTTTACAGGTATGACTACACCCAAGGTAGCTGGTAGAAATCAACCGCTCCGAAAGTGGGCACGTGGTATTGTCATAGATGAAGAGGTTGCTTCCTCACGGGCCCCAACTACAAAGATTCCTTCAAGAGGGGGAAATGGAAAGGGCAAGGGCTCAGTTCAGCCGACACCTGTGGAACCGAGCTTTGACAATTAGGGGATCTACGACACACACCTCACCACATCTGATCGTGAGGGTGGTTCTAAGTATAGTTCTCCGGCCTCCATCTCCAACCAGGAAGATGATTAGTTGTTATATGATCAGATGTTATAGACTAGGAGAGCAGAGCTACGCTCCATGTCCTTAAATGATCCATCTAGGATCCCGCTACCTCCGATGCCTACTCCTCCAGCTCCAGGTCCATCTTAGACAATAGTCAAGGCACCACCAATTCAGGATTCTCCTCCCCGATCACTCAATTGACTTAAGGCCGAGGGTTTGAGGACCATATTAGAGTATAAGTGGTTGTCCAACGATGGTGTGGTGGATAGATATCTGCAAATGTGGAAGATACTAAAGTTGCACAAGTTTGAGGTGTTCACTAAACCCCGGGGCCCCTATATTCTTACTTGGGTCCGGGAGTTCTATTCGGCCTACAAAGAGTTGGTGTCGAAGGGGAAGAAAAAAGAAAACACTTTCAAGTCAGTCGACTTCATGGTTGTTCGAGAGAAGAAGGTCAAATGCATATGATCAGACATAAATGCAGTACTGGGGTGTTCATTGGACATTATGCACGACTACATTGATTTGGTCGAGAAGAAGACTTTGGAGGATCTTAAGGATTAGCTGGAACCCCTTCTCTCTGATGTCACTCCGAGGTGTAATAAGGCAGGTGCACCTATAGAGAAAGAAGGACGTCAATGTTGCTACCCAATACTGGTTTGGGTTCATTAGCAGCACCATCATACCTTCTTATAACGAGTCCATCCTCCGACACCCAAAGGCGACATGTCTAGTGTCGATTACAGACCATTAGAAGCTGAACGTGGGGCTGATGATCGAGCAAAAGATAACCATGAGGGCCAAGAAGAGCAATACCTCTCTCACATTTCCAGTGCTGATCACCGAGCTGTGAAGATGGACCCTATTTTGAGGGATGAGAAGATGGATGTGGAGGTGACACCCACCTCTTCTACTGACATCCGATGCATTGAGGTCGATTATTTGAGAGACCAGGACGATAAGAGGAGGGGTACACCAGCGGATATGTCCCCGATTGTTTATGTTGATATGTTGCCGATCAAGGCAATCATGCGCCTCATGCTTCTAGGCCTACAAGTACTTCTGGACCTTTTGATTCTGGTATGCCTAGCTCTTCTGTTGTACCCCATCCCTCTACTTCTGTTGTTGCTGTCGTCGCCTCTCGATCCACTATCACCCAAGCCATGCTCAATAAGATGGGCCATCTAGCCCAGATGTGCATGCCTACCGGGTAGAGGTCGTCATGCATGGGTTGATAAAGAGGGTGATTGTGGCTACCTTAGCTCCTATTAAGACTGAATTGAGGGAGCACAAATTGATGATGGAGGCCCACAAGCCGACGTTGGATGCCCTTACGATAAGGGTTGAGGATTGTGAGAAGAGCCAAGGGGCTATTGTTGTTGTGATGGACATGAAGGCTGATGTTACTGAGCTGAGGAGAGATATGGACGAGTTGAAGTTCACTAATCTGTCAAAGTTGTTCGGTACAGTAGAGATTCCTGAGGTCCCGAGAGCAGATATTCCAGCTAGTTCGAAGGTTCCTCCGGCTACTACAGGAGATGCGATTAAGGTTGATGATGTTGACGTTGAGTCTGAGGCAGAGGCAGATGAAGAGCAACTAGGTGTTCGAGATGAGACTATGTATGAGGATTTGGCAGACCTGGACGGTGCCATGTTTGAGACAGCTAGGCAGGCATGGCTTAGGGATACATCTATAGTAGGATCTAGCCGAGCCAAGGATGTTGTGGAGTTGCACACTGATGCCCCGATATAGGGAATGATTGATATGCAGACTTCACCTCAAGCCTAGCCTGGCATGATGACTCTTTCGCCTCCCTTTCTGTTACTTTTTATATTGTTTTTGTTTTTCTTTGCATTTGAGGATAACTACTTATTTTATTGGCGGGGTGTGGTATTTCCATACGTACCTCTATTGGGTTATTTTTGTGAACATTGTTTGTTGTTGGTTTTGGTTTTGTAAATATTGGAGCTTATTGGTGTTTATAGATATATATGTTGGTTGTTGATCCATTTTAGTCCATTGTGTTTATTGTGCAAAAAGGTTTGAACCTATTCTAAAATTTTTGCCACCTCTTTTGTTTTTGATTGTGGCAGTTCTCTTGCATTTTTGAGTGTCGCTTGTGGTCAATACCGATGACTTAAATAGGGCTCTCATTTGACTGACATGAATGTGCGGCTATGATGAGGCAAACTTAGTTACATAGGCCATATGTGAACTCTTAGCATCTTATTTTGACTAGCCGGTTGTCGATTAAGTCTCTTGTGCTGAACATTGCACGCTAGCTAGAAAGTGTGGAGTCTTGTTTGATAATTGTATTCAATGTCTTGTGTGGTGAGGTTGTCTTGAATATTGTGCTTGATAAAACCTAGAATTTTCCACGGTTGTCCGATTGATTGAGTGAAGCAACCAATTCAAATTATCTTAGGCAAATGTTTTGAAGAGTGAACCAAATTGATAACATATCTCTGTGGCCACCTTGTGAGAAGTTCGGACCTTTCTTGGCACCTTTTGTGCCTATCATTTTCTCTGGAAGAAACTTGAGAAACTTTGACCTCTTCGTCCCATCACTTATAACCTTCATGAAGTATTGGTTTTTTGAATAGCCAGTTGGGGGTGTGGTGAAGAAGAAGGAAAGTCAAGTATTGTGAAAAATCCCCCTTTTGAAGCATAGTTCAAAAAAGATGGAACCCTTCCATGTAAAAAAAGAAAATGAAAACAAATAGTGTAAAAGACCAAAAAAGAGAAAAAATTGTGAAATAAAGTGTGTGAAAGAAGAAAAATAAATGGGATATTCGGTGAGTCATGTTTAGTTGAATAATGGGGTGGATTGTGAACATGTTTGAATGTGAAAGAGGAGAAAGGGTGATTTTTAGGCCATACTTCATGAAGGTAGAAACCACTAAGACAAAATGAGCATACCTTTACACTCAGCCCCGTTACAAGCAATGAAAAGACCTTCGTGATCTTGAGTGAGCTGAAACGAATGTTGATTGGAAAATAAGGGCAAACTTATGGGTGAAACCATGCATGTGTTCATCTTTGTGAGTGTAAGAGTTGTATTTGATTCTAGGATCTTAAATTGTTGAGCAATTTGTGTGAGTATGGAATCATCCTTGTTGTGAGAGCATTTGAATGCTTTTGTTGAGCTTGAACTTACATTCGAAGCAAGCATTGTGAGCTTGAGTATACTTGATAATGGTAAGTCAGGATTTGAAACTTAGAGTGCACAATTCAACATTGTATATGTAGTTTGAATATCTTGTGTGCATTTGTGTTGCGTCTTGAGTAGCGATGTTTGTAGACATACTTGTTGAACTAATTCATCTTGAATTTTACTTGAGGACAAGCAAAAGCTTAAGTTGGGGTATTGATGAGTCTGAGATTTCGACTCATTTAGGGCTTTGTTTTCATAGTTTAAGTGTCCTCAAATTCCTAATGCATGCTTTAACTGATGTTAAATTGTTGATTTGCAGCAATGAAGGCTAAGAACCAAGGCAAGGACATTACCGGGCAAAAAGGAGCGAAAAAGCTGAAGAAGTTAATGGAAGGCAATCATTTTGATCGCCAAGACTAATCGGCGAACCGTCGAGTGTCTCTTTAGCTTGCCTAAAGTTCTAGCATGCTAGCCCTGAGGAAGAACCTACTTGGTGATAGAAATGGAATGTCGGCGGACCATTGAATGATTCGGCAACATCAACCTCGATCGCCTAAAGTCACAGAACCCTGAGGACTAAGAGCCAAGGAAAACCGGCGATGGACTGGAGCAAAGGGAGCATCGCCGACCAAGTTGGCGATGCACGACTTATTTCGCCTAATGAACCTGAGGGTCAAAATTTTGAAAAGTATAAATTGAAATTAGAAAAAGGTCAGAAAAGGAATTCAAGCATTGTAGAAACTAAATTCAGTTATGATGAGTTTTCCATTATATACTTTGAAGCTTTTGAGACTTGGTTTTGAAGATTGCCAATTGGATTTTTTATTTAATTTGATTTGAAGCATTGTAGAGACTTGGAAACCATTACTCAGTTTATGGCTAATATAGTTGGCAATTATTTCTTCCCTTTTATGATGTGTAGCTAAAACCCCAATTCTTGGGGTGTGTTCATGTGATTACTGGTTTAATTAGCTTATGGGTATTGTTTTTTACTGATTTTAATGCTTAATTAAAGTGGGTTTACTCGATAGGTGTGTTTTAATCAAGTAATTATAGCTGCAAATGCAATTCTAACGTAGTGATTCTAGACTTGCTTGAGAAAGAGGTTCTAGAGCCAAGGTTTTCGATTAATGATTGTAGTTGTTGGGTTGATGTGGGTTCAACTCGAGAGAGTTAATCCTAACCCGATTCTACCTATCTAGCTCGAGAGAGAGTAGATAAATTAAGGTGTTGGGTTGTTCATATTGTTAAGCTTGTTGAGGTTCAAGAGAACTAACTTGAATTGTAATAGTTGTTCTAGAGAAATCTATTGCATCTATAGTCTAGCCTATCTACTGAGATTTAGCAATTGTTAGTCAATTTCAATTACCCATATAGCAAAATTAGCTTATTAATCGATCTCATCCCCGAGAATTCCTCTCTGCTTGTTGATTCCTCTGTATTGATATTCGTTTTAGTTGTTAATCGACAAACTAAATCCCCCGATATGACATTTGTTGTCAACCCCTTCAATTTATCTAAATGCTGTCAATAATTTCTATTCTTATAAACGATTAAACCATATTTGTAACTTCGTAACTGAATTCGAACTTGTACCGCTCCTTGTGGGTTCGACGCCAACTCTTTGTTGGGTTTTATACTAGATTAGGATTGCCTACACCTAGTATTGGATGAGGTGTACTTGAGCATTTATCAAAGGGGTGATGAGGTTTGGCAAGAAAGGAAAGCCCAGACCCCGCTATGGAGGTCCTTATAAGATTGTGAGATATTTTTGTAAGGTTGTCTATGAGTTAGAACTACACACTGGCACATCTTGTGGACCTTTCTGAGTCTGAACTTGGATTATCTTGGAGTTGTGGTAACCTGTTTGGCTACCTGTATACTATACCTCCTTCTATATTATTATTTATTATGTTGTTTGGAAGTCATACTAAATATTTCTTATGTTTAGACTTGTCTTTTTAGTTTATAACTTGCACCATTTTTTAGAAGCTCTTGTACTTATGACACCAAATCTTTGGTGGTCTTTCAAGTTTTCCGCATTCATTTTAGAAGACTTATTCTCGGGATAGTTTACTTGTCACTTACCTTTCTCTTAAAATATTAAATTGAATTGGTAAGATTATTGGGTTTGCTTACCTATCAGTTGGGAACATAGGTGTCATTACGACTCACAAAATTTGGATTGTGCCAAAAATATAGCCCAGATTTCAGTGTACGGGCTGCCCCGGAGTACCTCCTTAAACTTATCACTGAATGTAGATTACCTTTTTATCCAAAAGATTTCTAAAATCAAGTAACTACCTCAAACTCAAGCCTCTAATGTGAAACCAACAAGTTTTAAAGTATTCATCATTTTAAGACAAAAAAGAACCCCAAAATGGTATTTTTTTAAAAACTCCAGTTTCCCTAAAGTAAAAACCCTAACTATCTCCCTCGGAGCTCAACAAGTGGAATAAACTTAGTAAAATCATATGAAATCCTCAAAACCAGCTTTCTCCTCATTTTCCAAAAACAAATATGCAAAATGCAAATATCATACAAAAAACTATCAACGCATTCACAAAGAAATCACATCACACAACAATCCGGGTAACACTCCTCATAGTACAGACATACCAAGTCCAAGGCCTCAGGCCCCCAAACTGATAATAAAGATAAAACCCTAAAATGACAAAAAGGCACCCAATCAACCAAGTCAATTTAACATGCATAAATATCTGTTTCACACCACCTAGAAGCATTCTATGGATTCTATAATGATAACCACAACTTGGGATTAACCTAAACTAAGGCTTATCGATTAAGTGTTAAGCTAACAACCTGAAGTCGCCAATAGTATAGTCTAACGATCATGCAAACCTAAAGTTTTATCCTAAAGCCTTCCTAATGATCAATACTACTGAACATACAAATGATGTAACTAAGACAAGTAAAAATGAAGGAGTTGTAGCCTACCACAAAGACAAAACCACACTCAAATCTCTATACTAGAACTTTTCCTTTTGACATAGCATCTGAATGATGCCACATTATTAGAATAGTTATGACAATGTCAAAACAAGTAAAACTATACCTATATTTTGATAAACGATTTTGAAATTAAAAATTAGGTTAAAATAGGATTATGGAACCCATGTGCGGAATCACAAAATCAACTTTGTAACACCTCGGATTCAAAAGATGAAAATTACACTTTTTCCAAAAACTATGGTGCTAACACAGACAGAGCCTCCAACGGTCTGTAGGTTAGATGACATACCCTAGGTGGGACCATGGTTGTCTAGTTAAAGTGTTTCAAAATGTCAAGGTTCCGGTATCTTCATACAGTTCACCAGAATGGTCCATTATCCAATGCACGGGTCGTAGGTAGTTCTTGTAGGCGAGTCCTAGACGTACTAAGATTTTAAGATAAGGTGTTGGTACCCACGATGGGATGTACGATCGGCAGGTGGACCTGTAGATATGGTCCAAGATTTGGTGGTCTCTGATCCCACCCACGGCTGACCAGGACGGTCTGTGGTGTGACCAACGGACCGTAGGTCTGTCCATTTGTGAGGTCGGCAGTTATTCTTAAAGGAGCTTTTGGGACATTTCCTAATTATTCCAATCCAATACTATGTAATTTTACCCTTTATCCAAAGGCCTATATAATTATTTTTAACCCCTAAAACACCCAATTGAATTCATTCTCTTAAATTTCCCAAAGTTGAAAAACTCATCCTCTCAAATATTTCCTCTCCAAGGAAGAACAAGAAAGATAGGGTTTGAAGATCAAGTCTCCAAATCCTCCATTGATTTCAAGTTTCTGGCATAAAGGTATGATAGTTTTCATCTATGGAGCTCTTTCCTCCATAAGGTTCCTGAATTCTCCAATTTACCTGTTAGAAATCTCTAATTGAAGTTAGGGTTTTCTTTCATGTCATGGGTTCCTTTCAATGTTTATATAATTGATGGTTTTATGAAATATTATGCATCAATTGAGTTGATTCTACGTTTTTAAGATGAATCCCCATGAACCCATGTTTTACTCATTATTTCTAGGCTATGATGATTGAAAGTGGATGTTGAACTATGAAAGATGAATTTATGAGGATATGTATGTTCTTATGAAATTGATAAAATATGTTATGAGTTGCTTTGAGGGTAACACATAAATGTTATTGTTGATTGTTGTGAAAGGATTTCTCACATAATACTCAATACATGAATGTGAAAGGTTTTCTCACATAAGGATTTTTAGAGTTGAAAGGTTTTGTCAACTAAACTATGAATCAAGTTTTGGGAGCTATTCTAATGGTAACACAAGAGGCAATTACCCATGTCCCATAATGATAAGATAAGAGGCGATTACCCATGTCCCTTAAAGATAAGATGTATATGATTAATGACTATTCCATGGGAATTATGCTTAGTATCAAGTGAACAATGGAGATTACCCGTGTCCCATAAACTACGTGCCATCATCAGTTGTGTTAGATAGATATTTGTCACGACCTGAGAGCACCCCCTAATATTAGCACGATGTATTTCACCTCGAAGGGGTCTTATACAAGCCCTTAGCATAATCATCATTGCATAACAACATTGAATAATGCGGAATTTTAAAAAAAAATAACAATCAATGTCAAACTCTTTCATAATAGAAAATAGAGTGTCTAGACGTCGTCTCATTAACCATCTAAGTACAACATATAAGTCTCAAATACGGAACATAGCACCTTACAATATAGAAGTCTCATAGTACAAAGTACATAAGAAGTCTACTAGTCTATTACAATAGAAATAAAACATAAGTGGTATCATGTTGTCCTCGGAACTTGAGGACATACCAAAGTCTTGGAAAATGCAATCCAAGCCTTCCTTCCTTCACAATAAGAACCTACTAGACGGAACCTACAATTAGTAGAAAAATAGAAGAAATATGGGTTAGCACAATCATTTGTACTAAGTATGGAAGCCATGCAATTAAAACCATTTAAAACATGCATAAAAAGGGACCGTTATTTGAAAACATGCTATTTCAAGTTAAAAGCCACAATTCACATTTAAGGAATACATAATCAATACATACGATAAGATAAAGAGACATTCATGAATCATAGGTAGCATTGTACAAGCCATAAGTCATATCTTACATGATTCAGTTCAATAAACATCATATCATAAAGACACCACCCATGGCCTCCTTTCAAGTTCACTTGTGCAATGTACATATGAAGTCCCATACCCCCATATTTACTAAGTGAAGTCAACCTTAACATCATTCATAAGTTGCCATACATAAACAACTCACATAAGAATTCCTCTTAAGACCCACTTGTGCAATGTATAGGTAAAGTCCCATACCCTCACCTATACTAAGTAGTATCTCTCAAGAAACCCTAGTTAGAGTTCATATCCTTATTCATACGTCATGTTCATATCTTAGGTCATTCTTACATCATAGGGAAATTTTTCCATAACCGACATAGACCATGTGAGCTACATGGAATCCGGTGTCTTCCTCCCACACCGAAAAGAGAGTGTCCTACTTGCCAAGGTAGAACATACATACATTGTAGCATCTAGGTGGATCCACTAGTTAACAATCCTATGTTGGCACATAGTTAAGGGATAAGGAGATTGCTTCTAGAAATCTTATACTTACTAGCGTGCGGGTTTCCATCTCATGAGACCTCTTTAGTGGAAACCTCCCAACCTTTGTGAAGGAATCCTATCTCATATACATATCCTCTCCATGCTAGGCACAAACTCCCATTAAGGTAACTTTAAGTATTTACCTAAGCATCAGTTCATAAAGAATACCTTAGGGAATTAACCCCTCATATATCATATAGCTCATAGGTTTCAAAGATGAGAATAGCCTTTCATCATAAAACCAACAACATGTGAGAATGTTCCTTCATATCATAGTCATATAGTGTTTATGAGAATTGGCTCTTATTTAACCTAACAACACATTCATAATCATCTCACAACATTCATGTTCATATCATAACATGCTTGATTAGAACTAGGGTTATAGGGGAGAGGAATCATGAATCAACACCATAACCAACCAATCAAGTAAACACCTCCACCATAAGTGGATCAACAATTCAATAGAAGACTATTCATCAAATTCAAATCCTTCATTCATAGCCTTCAAGGCCTTCTTCAAGATTCAACCCTATTTTCTTGATATTCATTCATCATATAGGATAACATCACAATACAATAATGAATTACATGTAAACATACTACATTGTCATCATTCGATCAACATTCAATACATGCTAGGGTTTAGAATTGAGAAAGAAGGGAAATCATGGGTCTTGTGGGGAATTGTTCAAAACCCATCAACATTACATGAATTCATCCACAAAAATTCATATATAATCATAAAAATTCATTATAGATCAATAGAAACGAGTTTAGAAAGTGACCCACGATTTTGAGTGAAAACCTAGAAATTGAGGAACTTTGGAATCCAATTTTTGAGAGGGCCTCTTGGGGGGAAAGATCCCAAGAGTGAAGAGCATCCATACCTTAGTAAATTCCTTGAGAATTTATGGAGGAAATAAAGTTCTTGGATCCCTAGATGAAGCTTGGTCTTCTTCTTCAATGGTCTCCTTAGAGAGAGAGTTTTGGGGGAGGGAAGTTTGTGTTTTGATTTTGTGTTGTGAGTTTAGTTGAATGACTTAGGGTCTTAGGGTTAGGGTCTTATAGTTAGTTTTATAAAGGTAATTAGTTGACTAACCACCCTTTATCCCCTACTTAAATAACTAACTAAAACTAAGACCCCTAAACTAAAACTTAAACCCGAAATCTGGCAGCACCTACGAAACCTCCACCTACGGACCGTAGGTGGAGTTACTGGCCGTTCTGAGCAGATCGTGGTTTGGTATTGGGGCTCCATTTTTGGGAGCCAAGCCTCCCAAGACTAAGTACCAACCTACAACCATGACTTACGGTCCGTAGACTAGTCTACTGGCCGTAAGCATGGGTCTCGTCAATGTTGCTGCTTTGACAGCTTTTGGGTCCAATGTTGGGTCCTCCTCAAGGACCCCTAGGTTGGTCCTTGGTGGGTCGTACCAGGACGTTTGGACCCTAAACATTAAGTTCTACCTATCCAAGTCATTTTTATAAGAATTAGCCCTCATACGTCACTTTAAAACCTCACCACAAGGCCTAAAACCACACTAGTCCAAATGACTAGTCTCCGGAGGTCATGGTCGTTTCTTGACGTTTATGCACCAACACTTCCTTACTAGGTTAGTTACATTAGATTAGGACTAAAAACACTATTTTAACTCTTTTTAAGTCATTAAACATTATGCAGGGCTCTAGCTTAGGTCATTAGATTTTCGGGATGTTACAACATTAGCTAGTGATTCCACATAAGCTAGACGTTATGGTTCTTACCTTGGAAAGTAAGGACACATATTTTCGGTGTGGAGTAGACACCAGATTCTATGTTATAGCTCACATTGCCTCTATGTCGGTTAAAACAATTTCCCACAACAATAATGATGAACTAAGGTTTCTTTTAAAAGTATCTCACATGTGATCAAGGATGATTTTACTTGCATTTACAACGATCATGATTATACTTCTAATCTCTTATCTTAATGTTTTTACTTCTTTGCATGTCATGAAAAATCCCTTTTAGCATGATTTGGTACTTTTATGCATTGCTATCATACTTAGTACATTATTGTACTAACGCATAATCTTTCCTATATTCTTCAAAAACTCTAGGGTCTGACGCTCCTATTCGTTATCTCTGTGGCTAGGGATCACTTAGTAGATATTGAATATTGGTGAGTCCTCATATTTTGAGGACCGAGCCTTTGTTTCTTATTGTCTTTACTTTTCTGTATTATTTGTGATATATGGGTTACGTCCTGATAACTCATAATGTACTGGATGGCTTTGAAACAATGTAGACTTCCGCTTCATTTTTGAAAAACTCTTTTATGATATGAATTGTATTTTTAAACTTGTTAATTCTTTTATCGTGTACTATGCATGCTAAGTGGCTTGTGTAGGGCCTCTGGGGTCCTATACTCCATGTTACGCCTATGGTATACTTTGGATCGTGAAAAACTTGGTATTCAGAGCATAAGGTTTAGAAAGGTCCTAGGATGTCTCATAAGCCACATCACGAGTCTTATTAGTAAGTGTGAAGCGTGCCACATTTATGAATAAGAAGCTATAAGATGCTTATTAAACTCCACTTCTTTCATTATTTAAGTCGTGTGATAGAGTGTAACTATATATGTCCTATCACTTAATCCTTATCCAGTGATTTTAAGGAAATGGACCCTCGAAGAGCATACGTTAAGAGGAATGTGAATGAAATTATGGAACAAGAAGCTCCTTCTTAATCTCCTCAAGTACCGGTCGACCCTTTGGTCGAGAAAGTGACTAATAAGGAGTTTAGGGCTGATTTTTAAGTGTTGCCTCAATCCAGGACGGCTCAAGCCAATAGGGAGGTTGCGGTTCCTGTCAACCTAAATGTGGGTACGATAGAAACTACTGTGAGAGACTTCACTAGAATGAATCCCCCAGAGTTTCATGGTTCCAAGGTTGAGGAAGATACTTCAGATTTCATGGATTAAGTGTATAAAGTGTCGATGATCATGGGAGTGACGCCGGTCTAAAATGCAGAATTGGCCACTTACCAACTTAAAGGTGTCTCTCAAGTTTGGTTTAACCAATGAAAGAAATGGAGGGTAGTTGATGTGGGTCTTGTCGATTGGGAAATGCTTAAGGTTTCTTTCCTTGATAGGTTATTTCCCCTTGAGATGAGGGCGAAAAAGTTACTTGAGCTCATCAACCATCGTCAAGGAAGCATGAGTGTGAAGGAATATTCTTTGAAGTTCACACATTGTCTAGGTATGCTCCTACTATCATTGTCGATCCTAGGGCAAGGATGAGTAAGTTTGTTTTGGGTGTGTTTGAGATGGTGGTTAAGGAATGTCGTACCACCATGCTTATCAATGAAATGGACATTTCTCATCTTATGATTCATGCTTAACAAATAGAAGATGAGATACTTAAAGAAAGATCTAGGGAGGTGAAGAAGTCAAGACCGGTGATGGTGACTTTTCACATTAAAGGTCCGATGGACATGGTCGTTCTAAGTGCTAACAAAGTTTTTCCGATAAATGTTCCTCCAATTCCCCTCGTAAGTTCAACAGAGATAAGAGCTCTAACCCTAGGCCTCAGGGATGAAATAGTAGTAAATCTTCATTGCCTACTTATGCTAAGTTTAGAAAGAAGCATGAGGGTAGATGTCTAGCCTGTTCTAATGCATGCTTTGGTTGTGGTAAGATGCATCACAAGATAAGGGATTTTCCCTCAGGTGCTAAGAATTAAGGATATAATCATCTATGGGCTCAACCTAATCCATCGTCCAATTCTTGTAGTAGTCAAAAGTAAAACAAATTCTATGCACTTCAGACTTATCCTGAGCAAGAAGGTTCTCCCGATGTGGTTCCAAGTATTTGAAAGTCTTTCATCTTGATGTTTATGCATTACTTGATCCTGGTGCTACCTTATCTTCTGTGATGTCATATGTGCCTAGGAGGTTTGATATTCTTTTGTACGTGTTGATTGATCTTTTTTGTATATCCACTCCTATCGATGAATCTATTATGTCTAAGAGACTATATATAAATTGTCCTGTCTCCTTACCCCATAAAGTCACTCATGTGGATCTTTTATAACTTCATATGTTCTATTTTGATGTCATTTTTTATATGGATTGGTTTCATTCTTGGTATGCTCTTATGATTGAAGAACCCGAGTGGTCAATTTCCAGTTTCCAAATGAGCCTATCCTAGAGTTGAAAGGAGGAAATTATTTTCCTAAGGGCTAGTTTGTTTCTTATCTTAAAGATAGAAAGATGATTTCTAAGGGTTGCTTATACCATCTAGTTAGGGTAAGGGATATGGATTCTAAAACCCCTACTCTTGAGTCGGTCTCCATTATAAATGAGTTTCTAGAAGTGTTTCCTGATGATCTACCATGTATTCCATCCGAAAGGGAAATAGACTTCGGTATTGACCTTCTCCCAAATAGGCAACCTAAATCTATTCTATTCCTCTTATGAAATGGCTCCAACAGAACTTAAGGAATTAAAAGAGCAATTGAAATATTAGTTGGATAAGGGTTTTATCCGACCGAGTATCTCTCCATGGGGTGCTCCAGTGTTTTTTGTTCGAAAGAAGGATGGTTCGCTTCGTATGGGTATTGACTACCATTAGTTGAACAATGTTATCATTAGGAATAAGTATCATCTTCCAAGGATAGATGATTTGTTTGATGAACTACAAGGAGCAAGTTACTTCTGTGAGATTGACCTCCGGTCGGGTTATCACAAATTAAAGGTAAAGGAAGATGAATTTCCAAAAATGGCTTTTCAAACTCGGTATGGTTATTTTGAGTTAATGGTGATGTCCATTGGCTTGACTAATTCCCCAATCAAAATTATGGGTTTGATGAATAGGGTGTTTAGACAATACCTCGATATGTTTGTGATTGTGTTTATCGATAACATCTTTATCTACTCAAGGAGTGAACATAACCATACCGATAAGTTGAGGATTGTGTTGCAAGTCCTCCAGAACCAATTACTCTATGAAAAAATTAGTAAATGTGAGTTTTGGTCAAGGTTTGTGACTTTACTTGGGAACATTATTTCCGGAAAGGGTATTGAGGTAGATCCTTAAAAGATGGATGCGGTAAAGAGCTAGCCTAGACTTCTATCCTATTCGGATATCAGATGTTTCTTGGGTTTAGCTGGTAACTATAGGAGGTTTTTCAAATAGTTTTCATTGATTTCCTCTCCACTGACGACATTGACCCAAAAGAAACAAAAATTTTGATGGTCAGAAGCATGTGAAAAGAGTTTTCAGGAATTGAAAGATAGACTTAGTTCTGCTTCGGTGTTGACCTTACCGGAAGGAACCGATGTGTTTGCTGTTTATTGTGATGTTTTAAGAATTGGGCTAGGATGTTTCCTTATGCAAAATGGGAAAATCATTGCCTATGCCTCAAGGCAACTTAAGGTGCATGAAAAGAACTATCCTACCCATGAGTTAGATCTAGCGGTGGTTGTGTTTGCTTTAAATAATTGGAGGCATAACTTATATGGTTTTCATGTCGATGTCTTTACCGACCACAAAAGTTTGCAATATGTGTTTAAACAAAAGAATCTAAATCTTTGCCAAAGAAGGTGGCTTAAGCTACTAAAGGATTATTATATGTGTGTTCTCTATCACCCCGATAAAACAAATGTGGTAGTGGATGCTCTTAGTCAGTTGACAATGGGTAGTGTTGCTCATATAGAGGATATTAGAGAGAGTTGGTTAGAGATGTTCATAGGTTGGCTCGAATGGGTATTCTATTGGTTGAATCTAGTAAGGGTGGTGTTATGGTCCATAATGGTTCAAAATCATCCTTTGTGTCAGAACTGAAAGCAATGTAAGGTCTTGATTCGAATTTGTTTGAATTGATGGAAGTGATGCTTAAAAATTCCGTAGAGGCTTTCTCACAAGGGGGAGATGGTGTATTTCGCTATCAAGGTCGTTTGTGTGTTCTTATTGTAAAGGGCTTGATATAGCAGATCTTATCAGAAGCCCATAGTTCTCAATATTTCATTCACCCAAAATCCACCAAGATGTATCATGACCTGCAGGAGGTCTATTGGTGGAATGAGATGAAGAAGGATATTGTGGAATTTTTGGCTAAATGTCCTAATTATCAACAAGTGGAAGTTGAACATCAGAAGCCAGGAGGTTTGTCTCAAGATATCAGTATTCCTACTTGGAAGTGGGAAAATTTTAATATGGACTTGATTGTTGCGTTACCTCGCACCCGCGACAACATGACTTCATTTAGGTATTAGTAGATTGAATGAAGAAAGTAGCTCATTTAATCCCCGTGAAGGTTTCTTATTCTATGGAGGACCATGCTAAGTTATACTTGAGGGAAATGGTTAGGTTGCATGGAGTGCCCTTATCCATTATATCTAATTGTGGTACCCAATTCACTTCTCAATTTTGGAAGTCTTTCCAAAAAGGGCTTGGTACTCATGTTAAGCTTAGCAGGTCCTTTCATCTGCAAACTGATGGTCAAGCGGAGCGTACTATCTAAACTTTGGAAGATATAATGACAGCGTGTCTAATTGAATTCAAGGGTAGTTGGGATGATCACTTGCCCTTGATTTAATTTGTGTATAATAATAGTTATCACTCAAGTATTGATATGTCTCCATTTGAGGCTCATATGGTAGGAGTTGTAGATACCCTATAGGTTGGTTTGAAATAGGTGAAGTTGATTTATTAGATCCCGAGTTGGTACATGAGGTTATGGAGAAAGTTCAGCTTATTAGAGAAAGGTTAAAAATGGTTGAAAGTCGACAAAAGTCCTATGCCGATATTAGAAGAAGAGATCATGAATTCGATGTGAATGATTGGGTGTACTTGAAAATTCACACATGAAGGGTGTGATGAGGTTTGGAAAGAAAGGGAAGCTTAGTCCACGTCATCTGGGCCCATATCAGATTTTGAGGCGCATTGCTAAAGTTGCTTATGAACTTGACTTGCATAATGACTTGGAATCAGTGCATCCAATTTTCCATGTTTCTTTGTTAAAGAAATGTGTTGGTGATACGACATCTATAGTGCCATTGGAGAGTTTTGGCATAAAGGATAGCCTTACTTATGAAGAAGTTCTGGTTGAGATCTTAGACCGGTGAGTTTGAAAGTTGAGAAATAAAGAAATTTCTCCGGTGAAGGTTCTTTGGAGGAATGAGCTATTCCAAGGTGCTACTTGGGAGGCCGAGGCCGATATTATATCTTGTTATCCTCATCTCTTTTCCTCCGTCCCAACTCTAGCTTGAGGTATTTAGTTCCTTATGTGTTACTCTTTTGGTGTCATGTGTCTTAGATATTCCCATAATTTTCCCATTTATGCATGTTCATGAAAAGCTTGAATTATGAGAAAACGGGTTAACTTGGTTAATTTCTTCATGTTTATGTGCATTTGAGTATGAGTTGCATATAGACTTCATAAGATGATGTTTTGAACATGCCTTAGCTTGGAGTTGATGTTTCCTCCTCGGATATGTGCATTTACATGACTGAATTCATGATGGGATGTTAGGTGTAAGTTCCTACCCTCCGTATGATGTCTTGAATCCCACTCGAGGAGGAATGTTCCCAAGGGTGATTTATTGTAACTGATAACGCTCAACTACACTTCATCCGATTTTAAGTGTAGGCGGTCGCTAATAAGTATAAACCAACTAAGAGTTGGGTCGATCCCATACGGAGTGATACGTTAAAGAATTCAATTAAGAAGTAAAATTGTGTTCTAATCATTTGTAAATGAATATTTTTTGCAACAAAAAAATAAATGACAATGTTTTTACAATTATTGTCAAATCAGGGGATTATGGTAACCGAATTACCACTACTAAAAACTGGGTAAACAAATAGAGAGGGTTTCTTAGAGTGTGATAAATTGAACGCCAATTTCGCGTAAGGGGTAATTAGTATTTACTAAAAGTCATTGAATTCTCAGTGGGTAGGCTAGGCTGTGGGTGCAATAGACATTTCTAAATCAAATATGACGAATCGGGGGATTTCTTTCAAAAATTGACAAGCACAACACAAATTGACAACCCATTTTCTTAATCTATCTACTTTTTCAAGATAGATTTGTAACCACTTTCTCAAGTTGAATCCGTAACAACACAATCACTACAATCATCAATTAATAATTTAACTCTGACAATTTTTTCTCAAGCAAGCTTAGAGTACTAAACTAGAATTGCATTTGCAACTACAATTCCTAAATTAAAACACAAACTATTAATTGAACACAATTCAAATCAACAATAAAATCAGTAAATAACAACACTCATTAGCTTATTAATGCATTCAAATTCATAATCACACCCTCAAGAATGGGTTTTTTAGCTAAGCATAATAAAGAACATGAAATCGTAACCAACGAAGTTTTCCATCAGGTTGGACAACAATCCACAAGTCTCCAAATGCTCATATTGAAGCTAAAAATCTAACAAACCCTAAATCTCTACTCATAAGTGTAAAAACAATGCTTTTGAATGTTCAAGATCAAAAACCAAAAATTGGACAATGTGGAACTCTCTTTCTTTTTTTGAAAATTGCATCGAGTCACTCGGTGAAGTAAATGGGGCTCACCGACACGATCGGCGATGCGTCGAGTGTTCTCTTTCTCGCCTTTTTAACTTGTATTTTCACCATTTGCTCTGTAACTTTTGGCGAAGTAGGACGGACTCACCGACCTAGTTGGTGATGCACCGACTGCTCCTCTTCTCGCCTTCATGACATGGCTTTGAACCACCTATGTATGTAACATTTAGCGAGCTATGTTTTCATCACTGAACACTTCAGCGAATCGTCAAAATACTTATCCGATCACCAAGTTGGTTTTGTCCATGGGCTGGCCTGCTTGAACTGTAGGTGAGCTGAAGGTCCACTTGGTGACTCGCCGAGTGGCTTTGGTGAGTACTAGTTTCGCTTTCCTTCAATGTTTTAAGCTTTTTCCCTACCTTTTTACCTCATAGGGTCCTTGCCTGCTCGTTTTCCTTTATAGATGCATATTAACATTTTAACATCAGTTATGAGAATAAAATGGACATTGAGGACACTAACTCTTTGAATATTAAGCCCTAAATGAGTAAAAATCCCCGACTCATCAACACCCTCAACTTAAACTTTTGTTTGTCCTCAAGTAAAACGCAAGATCAATCAGGTCAACAAGGATGTCTACAAATAGTGCTACTTGAGACTCAACATGAATGCACACGAGGATTTGTTACCCAAGCAATGTCAAATTGTGCACTACAAGTTTTAAATTGTGACTAGTCATCATCAAATAGAAGTCAAGCTCACAATGCTTGCTTCGAATGCAAATTCAAGTTCAACAAGAGTATTTGAATACCATCACATCAAGAATGATTTCATGCCCACATAAATCTCATCAAAATTTAAGAATTATAGAATCAACATCAACTCTCACACTCTAAAAGACAAACACATACATGATTCTACACATATGCTTACCTGTATTTTCTCATCAACATGTTCGTTAGCTCAATCAAGATCACCAAGGTCTTTTAAGGCTTGTAACTGGCCAGAGGGTAAAGGTATGATTGTTTTGGCGTAGTGACATCTACCTTCATGAAGCATGGCTTGCATTTTACTTCTTCTCCTTTTCTTTCACTCTATTCATTCTCATAATTCACTTTAAGTCTTTTTAAACAAAAAAAAAAATTGGTATTGCTCATTGGGCGCCCCTTTTATTTCCTTCCATGAACAAATTGCAAAACTTTTATTCTCATTTTTTTGTTTTGTTTCTCTCCTTTTTTTTCTTTTTTATATGGAGGGGTTCTATCTTTTTCAGCACAATTCATCAAGGGTAAATTTCACAAAATTCTTGACTCTCTTCATTTTTCACCACACCCCAACTAAGGCTTTTGGCCTAAGTTGGCTATTCAAACGGACCAATGCTTCTTGAAGGTTTTAGGTGGGGAAGGAAAGAGGAATAAATGTGTTTATGTTTCATCCAAAAAAAAGGTTAGGCTCAAATGGTGCCAAGCTAGGTTCACATTCTCACAAGGTGGTCACAAAAAGGTAAATAACAATTTTGTTCACTCTCACAAATTTGCACCTAAGATCACTTCTTTCATTCACCAACGTTAGTCAATTGGACCAATAGGGCAAGCTCTAGGTATCACCAAGAACATGTTTCAAGAAGAACCTCACCACACAAGGCATTCAACACAATTATCGATCATGATTCGACCAGTTAAGCACGTGTGCAATGATCATCACAAGACTCATTTCGACAATCGAATAGTTACAATGAGATGCTAAGAGTTCACACATGACTTATGCACCTCAAATTTGCCTCATTGGACTTGCACAAACATAGCTTTCTTCAAGAGCACTATTCAATTCATCGGTATTGAACACAACCGATACTCAAATACGCAAGAGAATAGACACAACATTTACAAATTAGGAGGTGGATTAAAAACCAACATTCACAATTAACCATAATCAACGAGAAGATTTGGACACGTAAAATATAAAATCATCTCAAAACAAAATAGATACAACACGAGGGGCTAGGTATGACGATACCTACACCCCACCAAAAGTATGAACCAGTGTCTCCAATATGAAAAGAAAAAAATGTCTCAAAACTAAAAAATAAGAAGAAAGTCAAGATCCCCATATCATGCTAAGCCTGAGGTGAACGTTGCACATCTACGGCTCGATTAATCTGAGCATCAGTTCCCAGCTCATCTCCACTTGTAGGTTGCACTCCACTAGGACCTATCATTGAGGTGTCCTGAAGTGAAGCCTCCATCACCGTCTGCACCATCACACCCTACAAGTCCTCAAGATCATCATATACAACAGCTTCACGGGTACCCAGCTCCTCCTCATCTATCTCAGGAATGTCTGACTTATTACCCTCATCTGCTAAAAGAGCATCTCCGGGCGCGTAGTCGGGGACCTCAGAAATAGCTTAAACCTCTGAACTAGGACCCTCAGGGAAGCCCACAGTTCTAAATAGCATCGAAATGTCAATGGAGTTAAGCTCTTCCATCTTAGGCCTAAACCCAGCAACATCAGTCCTCAAGGTGGTCACATCCTCAGACTGTTAATCCCACTGCTCACTTGCCTCAACTCGCACAGTGAGTGCACAAATGCCATCTTGTGAGTTGTAATCATCACTCTCTCTACTCTCACAGCTTATCCAGAATGGTGGAAAGGGCAGCATCAATGGCCCACTCAATCAGTCCCGGGATAGCTGCCTCAACTTGGGAGGCACGCACATCGACCAAATGGGCTAGGTTGCCCATTCTATATATCATGGCATGTGTCAAAATAAGGTGGGTAGCAGCAGCATCAGAAGAAGTAGTGGGAGAAGATGTAGTAGGGGTATAAGTAGTAGGAGCAGATAAACTAGGTGTACTTGTAGGTTCACCGGCCTGAGTGGAAGGAGTAGTGTCTGCCCCCAACGTGTCTACATCAAAAACCGTATATGTGTCCACCGGTGTCTTCCTCATCTGCTCAGCCTCATCTGTGGTGTACTCAACCTCAATCATCAGGATGTTAGTAGAGTAAGTGGGAGTAACATTCACATCCGTCTTTACCACAAAGGGCACTCTAGCTGGCTGGCACAACTCTGTGATCAACACTGGAATGGAAGCAATGTCTGGCTCTGCTTGGCCCTCATGGCAATCTCCTGCTCAATGATCATCCCTAGATTTAGTCTATCCTGGTCAATAATAGATCCCAACAAAGCTGCATTCGGATGTCGAAGGATGGACTCATTTTGTGATGGCATCAGTGTTTTACTAATAAATCTGAACCAGTGTGTTGCAACTATATTCAGGTCCTTCCTCTCAATATGGACCCCTCGCTCAATCCACAGTGGTGTAATTTATGAAAACAAGGGAGCCAACCATCACTTCAGGTCATCGAGGGTTTTATTCTGAATCTTGTCCGCAAAGAAATGTATCACATTGACTGTGCACCCCGATACCTCATTTATGTCTAAACAACAACACTTTACCCTTTTACCTTGGACCACCACATGATCAACAGGTACAAATGAATTGGCCTTCCTCTTGCCTTTTGGGACTAGCTTCCCGTATTTTACATAGAATTCCCTGACCCAAGTAGGTATATAAGGACCTCGGGGCTGTATAAACCTCTCGAATTTGTTGAACCGAATGGTGTCCCACACAGATGGATACCCATCCACTACCCCATCAGTGGAAAATCTCTTCTCTTCCAAAATTGTTCTCAACCCTGTAGCCTTTAACATGCTCATCGAACGTAGGGGATGTTCCTTTATCAGGGGAACTGGTGGTGCCTGCTCAGTTGTTTATGCTGGAGTCTAACCGGATCATGTAGCACTTTTTAGCGCAACTCAGCCCATTTCCGCTGAAGGGTTTGGTGATCCTCTAGCTTTGAATCATAGGCTGGAGTTCTAAACCCATCCTCTTTCTCTTTGTCTGACTTAGATGTAGTGGGATGGGTGTCGTTGATACCCATGTTGTCGGAGCTAGAATTACTCGGACTCGGCTCTACATGCCTATTTCCTTTATATGTCCCATTCCCCTCTGTTGGAGGAAGTTTAGGTTGTGTTGATTGTGGGGGGTTAGCCTCTTAAAAAGTAACTACTCTGAGTGCTCTCTTTCTAGGTAGTTTGTTCCTTCTAAGTACCTTGGGACTTGCTATATCTGCGAGACAGCCTGCGAGACAGCACAAATCAAACGAATGCATTTTAAACAGGTTAGTGAAATATCAAATTTGAAAGTTGCAAAAAAACTCGGCGAACTTTAGAGGGCTCGCCAAAATTCACAGAACAAAAATGTACATATTTCAGCACAAATCGATTAGGTCCAGGTTCAATTGGTGAATCGTCGAACTTAATCGGCGAGCAAAGGGTAGCTCAACAAAAATCACGAAATGATTTTCACAAATATGGGCTGGAAAAGGGGGACCACAAGGGAATTCGATGAGCACATGCATATCGACGAATGTTGCAAAGGCTAACAACTAACTTTCAAGGAAAAAAGGTGATGTGGGGGGTCAGTTGGCGAACCGCCGAGTCAGTCGGTGAGCTCAACTAAGGTCACTGAACATCCTCTCGTGCCAGATTTCTACCCCGATCCCCAATTTTTAATGCACAGCCTACGAGAACCAAATTAAAACCTTATTTCATGCAATCAACACCTAGCCCATATCATTATCAACCCCGGGGTACTCAGATTTCCCCCATTTTATCTAAAATCGACCAATCAATGTATTTTTCCCTTAAGAACAATGTCACCCAATCTTTCATTGGGAAATTTAAGTTGTTCAGTGCGATTCGGGTTACTTAGGATTTACCCACACCAGACCCACCATGCTATAACCACACACCCGCAATTTTAAGCAATTTAGACATGAAATTCTAATTGTAGAAGGCTGGCCATAAAACAAGTTCGATTAACAACCCATAGTTCAAAATCACCCAAGTACACAAGATTATACAATAGATCTAATAATTTTTCGCGCATGATTAGGATATGGCAACAATTTAAAGCATATTTAGGATACCAATCTAAGAAACAGACAATTAAACAATATGGGCAAAAGGGAAAACCAAGCAAAGCGACAATATCCCACTATACGAAGATAACCACATAAAAATTTGACAAGAAATATGATCTAATATGAGGGTGAAAGAGTGAAACAGTAAAAAAATTTGGAATCAGAAGGAGTTTTGAATAAACGATTGGAAGCCTCGATCGGTGATATCCACTTAGATCGCTGACCCATTCGGCAATGCGTCGAATGGCACTTTTGCCCGCCGAAGTTACCAGAACTCCAACCCTTTGGTTGGTCAAAAAGGTGATCCACATCAGGCTCGCCGACCCACTCGTCGGATCACAGAATGGGTTCTGAGCTTGCCCAATTATCTATTTCTTCTAAACTTCAAATTTTCACCCTGCACATCTAACAACCGTTGTTCAAACAACAAAAAACGTAAAACTAAAACTTGGGTTGCCTCCCATGAAGTGTCTTATTTAACATCGTGGCACGACGGAGACATGTTTTCAAGTTTTATTATTTGAGTGAACCATGGTATCACTTGGTAAACCCAGTTTTGGCCTTGGATTCAAATAACTTGAAATTTGACCCATCTGTGTTTCCAGTTGCTTAATAGATACCGAATGTGAAGTAAATGTTTTGTTCTGAGAAGAGACATCATCTTTCATTTCCTTTAGCACCTTGTCTGATCCTTCCACTTTGTTGAGAATGTGAACAAGCATATCTTCGGTGCGGAAATTTTTAGGATCAGCCCTTGGCTCTTTTGGCTTTTGACGCTAATGGGGAGGCACATATCGTTGTTTGTCACCATCCCGCTTCCTCCAATTCGTACCATTTTCACGCCATTCCCTGTCTCGGTCTCTCCAACCATTATCGTGATCCCTGTTCCAACCTTTATTCTCGCCCGACTTTAGATAGTTCGGGCGGGAACCTCCTGCTTGATTTGCAAAGAAGTTTACTTATTCATTGTACATGGACTCCAAGTGAGCTTCATCATGATTCACTCCACTAACTCCAACCATATTCACAACGTTGGAACCACTTCCCATGACATGTGATTAATGTTTCAAAGATACTTCATCCAGTTCTAAGTTTCAGCGATCATAAAGATCAGTGTAAACCTAACTAAATGAGTTGGGTCGATACAAAGGATGGACCTTTGGTTTCACTTTCTCAAGCTGAAACCATCAAGAACCACTATATAAGGATGCCAAGTTACTACCTTAGCTCTACACTTCTTTCTCAAGAGAGTGTAAAACCCTGAAGTATATTTCAATAAACATACAATATAGGAATTAAACCACGGTAATAACTTAAACCCACTTTAAATTAACGCCGAAAATCAATAATTACTAGCACCCATTAACTGAAACACAACAATTGGTTACATTGTCAAACCCCCAAGATTGGGGTTTTAGCCAATCATCATAAAAAGACGAAACTCGATAGTTGCTAAAAACTCCATAGCTGGGTATTTGAAAATCAAAAAATTTTTACGAAGAATTTCATCGCTATTACAATACCCAATTGAAAATATTACAAAAATTATTCAAAATCAACAACAACAGTGTTTTTGCTCTCTTTTCTTTGTTCCTCACAATTTCTGAATGCTTTCTCTCTCTTCCAAAAAACAATTTATACAAATCTGAGGTGTGGATTTTTGGGGACAATCGGTGAGGAAAGTTGGGCTTCACCAACCATTCGGCAACTCATCGATCACCCTTTCGTCTCGCCTTCTTTTTTCACAACTTCCTCGTCCAACCATTGTAATTTTAGGCGATCCAGATTGAGATTGCCATTTCAATCCGCGATGCGCCCTTTTATATTTAAGCTCGCCCATCAGCATTTATGTGGATCTCCATCAGTATTTTTGGTGACATGGTTGTCCTTCGCCGATGCAGTCAGCATCACGCCGATGGAAATGTTGTTCGCCGAAGTTCCTCTTATTTCAGGCTCAGTGTTCTATAAACTTAGGCGATAGAGGAGAAACTTGGCAATCCGCTTAGTTATATCACCAATTTCTCTATAACTTTTGGCGAAGTAGGTCGGGCTCGTTGACCTAGTTGGTGACGCACCGAGTGATCCTCTTCTCGCCTTCTTCACATGGCTTTGCACCACCTCTATCTGTAACATTTGTTGAGCTAAGTTTGCATCACCAAACACTTCGGTGAATCACCAAAATACTTATCTGATTGCCAAGTTGGTTTTGTCCATGGGCTGGCCTACTAGAGCTTTAGGTGAGCAGAAGGTCCACTCGGTGACTCGCAGAGTGGGCTTTGGCGAGTACCAGTTTTGCTTTCCTTCAACTTTTTCAGTGTTTTCTCTCTTTTTTTCCTCGTAGTGTCCTTACCCTACTCTTTTTCCTTCATTTTGCATATGAACAATTTAACATCAGTTATGAGCATAAAATGGGCATTGAGGACACTAACTCTTTGAATATTTCGCCGTAAATGAGTCAAAATCCCCGACTCATCAGTAACATCTCAGATTGAAAATATGAAAATTTCTATTTTTCCAAAATTTTTGGTGCCAACACAGACGTAGCCACAAATGGATCGTGGTTCCCTAGGACGGTTCGTTGTCCAAGGCACGGGTCGTAGGTAGGTCTCATAGGTGAGTTCCATACTTACTAAGATTATAAGATAAAATTTTAGGACCCACGTTGGGATGTATGGTCCGTATGTGGAACCACATACCGTACATAGGTCCCATCGATGTGGTCCAAGATTTGGTAACCTCTAATCCCACCCACAGTTGACTAGGATGGTTCGTGGTGTGACCAACAGATCATTGGTTTAGGTCATTGGTGAGGTCGGCAGTTATTTTAATAAGGGCTTTTGGGTCTTTTCCTAATTATTCCAACTGAATACTATGTCCTTTTACCGTTTAACCAAAGACCTATGTAATGATTTTTAACCGCCGAAACACCCTATTCAATTCATTCTCCTAAATTCCCCAAAGTTGAACAACTCATCCTCTCAAAAATTTCTCTCTCTAAGGAAGAAGAAGAAAGCTAGGAATTAATGATCATGTTTCTTAATCCTTCATTGATTTCAAGAATATGGCACCAAGGTATGATAGCTTTCACCTTTGCATCTCTTTCCTCCATAGTGTTCCTAAATTCTCCAATTTACAAGTTAGAAATGTCCAATTGAAGTTAGGGTTTCCTTCCATGTAATGGGTTCCTTTAAATGTTGATATAATTGATTGTTTTATGAACTATTATGCATGAATTAAGTTAATTCTATGTTTTTTAAGATGAATGCCCATGAACCCGTGCTTAACCCATGATTTCAAGACTATGATAATTGAAAGTGGGTTTTGACCTATGAGAGATGAATTTATGAGGATATGCATTGATATGAGTTGCTTTGAGAGTGAAGCATAAATTTTATTGTTGATTGTTGTCAAAAGATTTATCACATAATACTCAATACATGAATGTGAAAGGTTTTCTCACATAAAGGATTCTTAGAGTTTAAAGGTTTTCTCAACTAAAGTATGAATAAAGTTTTGGGAGCCATTCCAATGGTGAGACAAGAGGTGATTACCCATGTCTCCATAATAATAAGACAGGAGGCAATTACCCATGTCCCTTATGGATAAGATGAATATGATTAATGACTATTCCGTGGGAATTATGAATAGTACCAAGTGGACAAGTGGTGATTACCCATGTCCCATAAACTATGTGTCATCATAGGTTGTCTTAGATACATATTAGCTAGTGGATCCACTTAAGCTAGAAGTTATGGTTCTTACCTTGGCAAGTAAGGATACATCTTTTCAGTGTGGGGTAGACATTGGATTCCATGTTATAGCTCACATGGTTTCTATGTCGGTTAAGGAAAATTTCCCACAACAATAATGATGAACTAAGGCTACTTTTAAAAGTATCTCACATGTGTTCAAATATGATTTTATTTGCATTAACCATGATCATTATTATACTTCTAATCATTTATCTTAATGTTTTAACTTGGTCTTTGCAATTAAAATGTCCTTTAAGAATAATTTGGCACTTTTATGCATTGCTATCATACTTGGTACATTATTGTACTAACACATACTCTTACCTATATTCTTCTCAAAATGTAGCGTCCGACGCTCTGATTTTGCATCTCAGTGGCTAGGGATCACTTAGTAGATATTGAAGATTGATGAGTCCTCAAGTTCTGAGAATTGAGCCTTTTTTTCTATTGTCTTTACTTTTCGGTATTGTTTCTGATGTATGGATTACGTTCCGATTACTCTTTGTGTACTAGATGGCTTTGAGAGTATGTAGACTTCCCCTTCATTTTTGACAAACTCTTTTATGATATGAATTATCTTTTTAAACTTGTTAATTCTATTATCTTGCATGATGCATGGTAAGTGGCTTGTATAGGGTTTCTCGGGGTCCTGTATGCCATATCACGCATAGGGTATACTTTGGATCATGACAAACTCTGTCACAAGTTTCCAACTAGCTTAAGGAACAAGTGCCACAAAAATAGGCACAATCCGAGTATTAACGAGCCCAAAACACACCCTCCACATTCAAGCCCAAAGATGATAAAAATGGAAATATAAGAGGGAAATTAGACGGAACTTACAAGTTTTACGAAAGTTTAATGACCCATTCTCACCGCCCACACAAATAATCAACTAATCTCAGTGACCCCCAGTGATTTCCCCAAGAATTTGATATCCAAATCGCCTTAAAGAAGTAGGTCTTTTGGAAATGCATGTTGAGAAAATGGGATTGACATATTGAACTTCCAGTCAATTGGCCTTCGTGAATGCGGGACCGTGCTTGCGAACATAGTGGCCAAAGGCCAAACACTCCCTGAATGTGGCGTCAATCCTGTGATTAGGAATGTCAAACACCTACACCTCCATGAATGAAGCCCAAGGCCTGTGCACATGGAGAACAAACCATGAAGCACCTTCAAGGCTTTATTAGCTCAACTTTAGGTTGAGCAAAAAATGCCCCAATAGGGACTCGGGATTCGTTTGGAATCTTGTGAATACAAAAAATTTATGCTACCTAATAAAAGTCGATATATTCTAGACTCAACGGAGTCGATGAAATAATTAGTAGAGGCCATCTTAATAGAACATCAATACCTACACAAACCTACAAAAACAATAAAACACCAAACGCCACAAAATCTTCCCGATCACCTTGGGATCCCAACCATAGGTCATTCTTGACCAAATTCAAAATTTTGGATCTAACTGCACTGACGAATTCCTCATCAGGGTGTGTTTACCAAAATCATTTATTGAAGTCAAACCTTTGCCAAACTTTCACAAATATCTCACCTAACTGCTCAAACTCATGTTGAATGCCTCAGAACCCAAACCAACCATGTCAGTAGCCCAACATGGACCTTCCAAACCTAATGGAACTTATAGTAAACTCATACAACATTAGATTCTCTAGTAGCTGAGAAAAGTTAACTCTTCTAACTTTAAATATTCTAAAAGAGAAAACTCACTTAAATCTCTCTTGACCGCCTCGGGGAGTGTACCACCCATCCCAACTTTCTACAAACACTACATAAAAGCTATGGAAAGGGTAAAATGGAAAAAAAAGAAAAGATATCAAATGACCACAAGGGTCATTACAACATCCACTACTAAAATGGTGAGGATATAGGGTCCATATTTAATACTTGGCTTTCCAAGTAGCCTACTCGACCGGATGATACCTCCACTGAATCTTCACTGACGGGATTTTCTTAGACCTAAGCTTCCTAACATGCTTGTCAAGAATAGCTAGAGGTTCCTCCAACAAAGCCAAGGACTAATCAAGTTGAACTGAATCACACTAAAGCATGTGAGATTCATCCAGAACATACAGCCTTAATATAGAGACCAAAAATGCCGGGTGAACACTAGAAAGAGTTATAGGTTAGGTTAACTCATAAGCCAAATCTTCAAACCATCTTAGAAAAGGGACAATTTACCTAAGGTTAAGCTTCCCTTTCCTCTTGAATCTCATCACGCCCTTCATGGATGACACTCACAAAAACACATAGCCGCCAACCAGAAACTCTAAGGCCCGGACACTCCGATCAACATAGCTCTTGTGCCTACTCTGGGCAGTATGGAGCCGCTCTTGGATGATATAAACACTATCCATAGAATCACGCCACAAGTAGGTTTCCCACGGCCTAACCTCAAAGGCATCAAATTAGCCCACTGGAGGTGGACACCTCCTAGCATACAATGATAGAATTGAGCCATCTAACTACTCGAATGGTAGTTGTTATTATATGCAGACTCTACCAAACAAAGAACTTATCCCAATAACCTCATAAATAAATAACACAACCTCGAAGCATGACCTTCAAGACCTGAGTAGTCCTCTTAGAATGTCTGTTAGTCTATGGATGAAAACTTATGCTAAGCTTAACTTGAGAACCCAACTCCCTATTAATAAACCTATAGAAAAATGAAGTCCATAATCTTAAATGATGTAGCACCTCATGCAAACAGACAATCTTCTGGATGTACATCTGAGTTAACCTCTCTAAACTATAGGGAGTACAAACTGGCATAAATGGAATAGACTTTGGGAATAGATCCACCATGACACAAATGCATAAAATATCCTAAAAGCATGTGGAAAGCCTACCAAAAAGTCCAGAGCTATCCTCTCCCACTTCCACTCTAAAATAGGTAGCCACTAGGTCAAACCACCTAGCCTCTAGTGCTAGATACTTCACCCACTGATAATTTAAACACCTAGGCATGAACCCAGCAATGACCCTCTTCATCCCACAACACTAGTAATGTGTTACCTAATATCACGATATATCTTAGCCGCACCGGCATGAATAGAGTATCTAAAATAATGGGACTCTTGAAGAATCAACCTAAGCAAATCTCCAACTCAAGGAACATAAATATGACCCTTGATCCTCAAAACACCGTATACTCACCACATTTCGGCTCAAGGCATATACTACCATATTTTCCTTGCTCGAGTGAAAGAAGGTCATCACATCATAATCCTTTAGTAACTCTAGCAATCTATGTTGTCTCATATTAAGAAGGGTTGCTCAAGATAGTCATGTTCGAGAAGAAATTACAAAACCTACATGCGATTTTGTACCTCCTACTTTTAGATTTAAGCATTTTATAGTTTAAGTATTCAGAACTTCTGATTGTAATATACTTAAGGATTACATAGATGGTTGATGTGGGGCTACAAACTGACCAGATCTGATTGCATGATATTTAGCAGGAACCTGAGACAATCGAGCACATTTTCCTTAAGTCCCAATTTACCTCCACTATTTGGTCTTGACTTCTATGATTCCTAAGGGTATAGCGAATGTCTATGGACTGATCTGTTGAGGTTAGTTGTGCTATAAAAAATGCTAGAAGCAGTTCCAATTAAGTTGAAATATTAATTATATTACTAATAGATTGTATCTCCATTTATGATTAGAAAGGAACCATCAAGGTAAAGCTTGCATAGTTTAGGATATTCTATGAAAGGTTGTTCAAGGTATTCATATAGAAGGAGAAATTACATAAACAACATGATTTTATAGCTCCTACTTATAGATTTAAAATTTTGATTGTACCAATATTCAAAGCTTCAAATTATAATACACTTAAGGCTTACGTAGGCAGCTAAAATGGAGTATACAAACTGATTAGATCGTCTATTATGTAGAAGGAACCTGAGATGATTAAGTGCCTTTTCATTAAGTGTTGATTTACTGCTATTGTTTGTCTCAAATTCTATGATGCATAAGGGTGTGTCAAATATCTATGGGCTAGTATGCTAAGGTTAGTTTGTCTATACAAAATGATAAAACAATTTCTAGTTAAGCTTACATCTTCATTATATTTCAAGCAGATTCTATCTATTATTTATGGTTAGAAAGGAACCATCTAGGTAAACCTTGCACAGTTAAGAAAGTTCTAAGAAGGGTTACTAGAGAGATATATGTTTGAGGAATACTTAAAGAAACTACATCTGATTTTGTAGCTCCTACTTATATATTTAAGCTTTTGACAGTTCAAGTATTCAGAGCTTCTAATCGCAATAAACCTATGGTTTATGTAGACGGCTGAAATGAGGCGAACAAACTAATATGATTGTGACCTGATTGTGTGTCAGGCTATGTAGCAGCAACTTGACACAATTGAACACCTTTTTCTTTAAGTGTCGATTTACTGCTATCTTTTGGTCTAGAACAATCAGTCGGAAAAGGGGAGTCGAACCACCTACAAGTGCCAAGATGCAGAGCAGGGCTATATCATTTGGAATCTGCTGGTCCAGAAAATTTATCAGGCAGGAATAACACCCATTTGAAGAGGATACTGGTGGAGTACATATTGCAGGTGTCATATTATAACACTGATGTAAAGCTTGTTGAAAGTAGCAACTAGGTGTTTATCTTTGTCTTTTACATTTTATTACTTGGTTGAAAAGTAG
Organism: Solanum chiquidenum; assembly: GCA_029582725.1. Lineage (NCBI taxonomy): Eukaryota > Viridiplantae > Streptophyta > Magnoliopsida > Solanales > Solanaceae > Solanum > Solanum chiquidenum. The sequence continues at coordinate 40,099 of JAJOOS010005099.1, forward strand.
AGGTGTGCATGAACGGGCTTCAACACCTCTATTACATAAGAAAAGATGCAGGAACAGGGACAACAAACGCAAAGGAACAGATATCTAAAAGAACCATTTTGTACCAAGTAAATCCCCAGCTTAATAAGATAAGGTTATAGACCAGTTTTCAGATATTGGTTGAACCTAAAAGACAAGACACAAAAGCCAACACAATCACTACTATGAATCCTAATTTCTGATAAAGTTCAACCATAACAGAGGCAACATATGAAGGTTAACAAAATCGAGCAGTCAACTTTGTCCGAGTTTTAGGACGAATATGAAAGGAATTTCAACTATTAGACACAAGAAATGAGTAACCAATGTCAAGAAAATCACACAGTTGTGAATATGCAAAGAACAGAAACATAATGTAGCACATAACACACTTGAATTAAATATGATCGGTGTTGATCTATGAACATTCCAATGCGTTAAATGTCAATGAGAAGCACAAAGTTTCGAGTTTGAAAAGAACATCAAGAAGACATGGACAAAATAGTGCATACAAGTTCACTCTTCTTCTCACTTTAAGCGACAAAAGCACTCACTTTTTAGCCATTCACCGTTGATTCAAAGGTAAATCACGAGAGTTTAATATATTAACATTAACCTAAAAAAACAAAGTAATCAACTCAATCAACTGCACATATTATAAGTAGCAGACGAATATCACACAACGCAAAACAGAGTTGAAACTACTTTTAAGCTTGATCTTAGATTAGTGGTATGTTAACCCGCTCCAACAAAACCTCCACCATCTTCTCATATTTGAATTGATGATGTTGTTTATGATAGGTTGCCATGAAGTTTCTACGATTACTAGAAAAATAGGATCTATGCATGCCATACAACAAACAAAACCAGCAACATTCAACTAATAGTTTAGTAAAATTATAAACAAAAGGAACTTTAAATCACGCCTTTAGCACTTCACTCAGATTTAACAATTCACTTTACCTAGAAGTAAAGAGATTCTCCTGTAGATCACTTCATCTAACAGAATGTGAGGGTATTACACAGACTCCAATTATTAAAGCCATTTGCACTAAGAAGCAGATGAGAAAAACTTGCTGACAGGAAGACTGAAGGACTTTACTTGTTCTCCTAATGGACGATAATAGTAATGCTGAAACTATATGTCGTTACAACTCTTACTCAAGTTTTATTCGACATAAATGGGCTGCAACTAATTTCTAAAAACAAAGGGGCTACATGTGTTGTTTTAATGTTCTTCAAGTACAAAAGTCACTTAGGAATTTAGAGGAAACAAACCTATATGTCAAACATGAAGGCCAAAATAAAAACCAAACATAATCAAAGCATCTACAAATTCGATAATTCTCATAAAATCATCTGAAATCGTTAAAGTCCAAGTAGTGATACTAAATCATTACCTACAGTTATAATGTGTTTATACTTGAGAGACATCAAATAAAATTTAATTGCTAAATAGTGATTTGTGACATTTCAAGATATATAAATATTGGCTTCGACATTACGATGGATCATTAACCTAAAGATATGTAATAAAAAGAACTAATTGAATAGTTCACATCTACAAAAAAAAAGATTGTTATGACTGATGTTCCCAACACTTTATAATCACGATTTCAAGTATTTAACATGAGTATAAATAACAGAGAGTTTATGGAGTCAAAATAGAGGGTCCATATAATCGCTAAACTTGAAAATTTAAAAGAAGAGATCTTTACTCATTATCAAAATGGCCAAAGATCACAAACACAGGAAAACATACATTTAGGAATCAAATCACTTGGAAATCACACAAATTGATTAGTTCGTCAAGTATATCTTCTATTTTTCCCTGTTAATGCTTAAGTATTGATTAATGAACATGGTAGAAAAAAATTACAGGTTGAATACTAAATGATGATCTACAGAGCAACAAAAATTATAGAAAATCATAGAGACAGAGGAATTAAGTGGAGCGATTTACATACCTAATTTTTTTGAAAAGCTTGTTGATGGACTTCACTATGTTGTTGGACACCATTTTTGTAAGAGAGAGTATGTGAGTCCTAATATGACGATTTAGGCTACTGAATCCGTATTTTCCTGGGAAATATTTTTAGTAATCTTTTCCTTATTTGTGTAAAAGAGCTTTCTAGGGTTGTAAAGTGTAGGAAAACTTTTCCAGGATATGGAGAAAAGCGGGAGGGGGAATTTTTTAGAGAAAGCTGGCGGGAGTTTTATTTTTAGAAAAAAAAAAGTTCTTTTGTGGCTATTCCTTAAAATTGGTACTAAAAAAGTACTTATTGCTGGCCATTATACATTAGTCGTTAATAGTTTTCCCCGCGTAAATACATCAGTGGCAATTACCTGCTTGCCTAAAAAAATATTGTCGCTAAAATTTATTTTTGTAGTAGTGATATGCAGTAAATCTATCGTGTTGCATCAACACACAACCCAGACTAACACCAGAAGTATCACAACACACCGTAAACAAATGGCTCTCGATAGGAAGATTCAAAATTGGAGCTAAAGTCAACAAGGCCTTATGTTTCAGAAAGCTCACCTCACACTCGTCAGACCACGGGAAATGGATATCTTTTTTAATTCAATCTAGTCAAAGGTGCTGCAATCAAAGAAAATCCCTCCACGAATCACTTATTGTTCTAATTCGACAAAACTGTAAACCTTTATAGGAGAAGTAGGCATGGCCCAATCATGAACTACCTCTATCTTCATCGGATCAACCATAATCCCTCTTTGGACACCACATTCCCCAATAAAGCCACAGACTCAAGACAAAACTCACACTTAGAGAATTTGGCATATAATTGTTGAACTCTCAAGGTCTAGACCATAGTCCTCAGATGCTCCTTATGTTGCTCCCTACTCTTAGAGTAGACAAGAATAGCATCGATGGACACTATTACGAAGGAGTACAAATAGGGTCCAAGCACGTGGTTCATTAACTCCATGAATGTTGTTGGGGAATTATTCAACCTATAAGACATGACTAGGAACTCATAATAGTCGTATCAAGTCCTAAAAGTAGTCTTTGGAATGTTTGTCGCCCTAATCCTCAATTGGTGGTAGTCCGATCTTAAATATATCATAGAGATCATAGTGGCACCCTGATGTTTGCGTAATCACGACACAACTTCCAATGCAAGTGTCTATGATTGTACAATAGTTTAGTAACCCAGCCAAGGGTTGGGGTCGTGTCCCAAGGGAGTGGTTTTGAGAATTAGTAGAAAAATAATATCTAGTTCTAATTAGTCGTAGCTAAAAACATTAACGAATAAAAACATGGTAAATCAAAGGGTGACGCAAGCGTCAATTATCAAATGAGGCTTTTGTCATAAGTAAGCAAAAATAGCGAAAAATATAAAGAGTAAAAAAGAAGGAGAATGGATTCTTGGGATGTGATCGGAATACGAGATAAATGAGATTATTGGGTACATGCTTTTGATAGAGAATTCAAAGAATATTTGTGACTAGGCTAGACTTTAAGGGGGATAAGCTCTCTCTCGAGCAACTTACCCCATTTCAAATGGGTTCCTCTCGGACACCCACTTGCCGCATGAAGAACAACCTTCGCCTTAGCCCACTCACTCTCTCGAGCTGAGTGTGTGGGAATGAGACTAGGGTTCACTCTCTTGAGTTGAACCTCATGTTGACCCAGTCCCACCGGCCATCAATTTAGTAGTCTTAGTTTTACGACCTCTCTCTCGAGCAAGCCAAAAATACATATATGAAATCATATTTGCAACTACAATTTCATTAAATTAATCTACAACTACTAAATGAAATCACATTTAAACTACGATTAAGCTATCAGCGAGAAAGACCCAACAACTAATTTAAGCCATATTCACAAAATCACACCCCAAGAATTGGAGTTTTAGCTACACAACATGTAGAAGAGATAGAAGTTTATACCAAATTGAATTTGCATTCATATGGGTATGAAGATTTAAGTCTTGATACAAGCTATAAGTGAAGAATATAAGAGACCCAAGTCCAAATCCTTGGAGATGAAACCCTTTGAAACTTAAAGTTCTTCAAAACCCTATTCAAACTTAGAACTTAAAAGTAGAAGTTAAAATTCTAATATTAAAAGCCTGATACTAAGCTACAAATTTCAACGAGTATTTATAGTTTTAAAAGATTTGTGTTGTAGCGGATCACTCGGCGCAGTTAGTCAGAATCACCGATCAACTCGGCGATTCGCCCTTTGGTATAATTTATCGTCGTCTTGCTCTATCCTTCAGCATCGTCTTATTTTAGATCATTGGGCAACATCGTATTGCTTCGCGAAACTGCTCGGCGATACGGTGACTGTTCATTTTCACCGTCGATTTGATCCTTTCCTTCAAGGCTCAGCAGACTGGAACAAAAGGCGAGGATAAGACTATTCGGCGATCGCCAAGTGGGCTCGGCGATCCTCAAGCCTTCATTTCTTCGTTCTTTTCAGCCTTTGTATTCCTTTCTGCCAAGTAGTGTCCATGCTTTGCCTCAAACTAAAAATAACCTGAAACTCAAGGTTATTCATTAGTTATTGAGACAAAATAAGCATTTGACGACACTAATTCTATCAAAATATAGCCCTAAATGAGTCCAATTTGTGGACTCATCAACACCCCCATCTTAAACTTTTGCTTGTCTTCAAATAAAACTCAAGTTCAGCATTTTAAAAAGGGATGTCTCAAACAATGCTACATAAGACTCGACCATGAATGTACACAACAAAACTCAATTTACTCATGCTAGGATCAAATGTGTACCCAAAGATTCAAGTTGTGACACACCACTACCAAAGATTCTCAAGCTCGCAATACTTGCTTCAAATGCAAGTTCAAGCTCAACAAAAGTATTCGAATACCCTCACACAAAGGATGATTCCATATTCACACACAAGTTTAGTCATTTAAAGTTCCAGAATCAGATGCAACGCTCACTCTCAAAAAAAAGAACACAATGCATGCTTTCACCCATAGGTTTGCCCGTATTTTCCAGTCAACATTTGTTTCGACTTACTCAAGATCACAAAGGACTTTACAAGGCTTGTAATGGGGCTGAGTGCAAAGGTATGGTCATTTAGGCTTAGTGACTTTCATCCTCATGAATTGTGGTGCTCACAACACTTCCTTTATTTTTCCTTCATCATTTTCTTTAGTGCTCATAAATCATCCTATTATTCACTATCCCATAGTGTGCTGGAAACCCCCTTTCTTTTGTACTTTTATTCCACAAATTTTCTTTTTCATTCTTTTCTTCTCTTTTTATCTTTCTTTTTTTATATGGAGGGGCTTCATTTTTTCTCAACACCATGTGTTAAAGGAAACTTTCCTTGCACTTCTTGACTTTCCCTTTTCTTTTCACCACACCCCCAACTTAGGCTTTTGGCCTAAGTTGTCTATTTCAAACAAACCAACAATCATGAGGATTACGGGAAATGGATCAAGAAAGGTCGTGTTTTCATCAAGTTTCTTCCAAAGAAGGGTAAGGCTTAAAGGGTGTTCAAGAGAGGTTCACACACTCACAAGGTAGGTCACAAAAGAGGTATATGTCAAATTGGCGTACACTCTTTAAAGTTGGCTAAGATCATATCAAGAGAAAGCCTTACTTAGTCAACCAGACTAACGGGGCAAATTCTAGGTGTATTCATGCATGTTTCACAGCAAGCTCATCACACAAGGCATCGACACTAAAGTCAAACAAGACTCCACACTTTTGCTAGTATGTAACGGTCATCACAACAGAATCAATTTGACACGTGGCTAATCACAATGAGATGCAAAGAGTTAACACATTGTCTGTGCAACTTCATTTGGTCTATCATAGCCGTACATTCATGTTCGTTCAATTGCATACCAATATTTAAGTCATCAGTAGTGATCAAAACCGAGACTCAAATTTGCCAAGGAACAGCCACATTCAAGTGCATACAAGAGGTGTCAAAAATTTGCAAACTTTTTTTGGAAGGGTCAAAATCATTTTTCAATTAAAACAAAAGGCTGCCATAAGCTCAAACATCCACAAAAAGCAGTATAAACACAGTAAGAACTCACAACTCAAATACTCAAACTAAACACCATTCACGAGTAGCACACAAAGGTGGGCCTCACCCCACCACGAATAAAAACATTTATCCTCAAATGCAAATAACACAAAATCCGAAAGGTAAAATAAAGAAAGAGAGAGAGGAAGGGAAAAAGGGGATCATGTCTAAGCAGTTGCTCTATCTGTCTGGGCATCAGTGCCTGATGTGTCAGCCTGGAATTTGATAATGGTCCCCGGAACCTCTTCAGAAGATTCAGCAGCAGCTGACTTACTAAAATTGTCCTAGTCATGAGCCGCCAGAAAGGAGTGGATGGTTGTGAAGAATCCACGTCTCCACGAGGGAATAGTGGGGTCTCAGAAATTTTTTCTCTTGCTTGCACTGGGCTTCTTTCCCTCATTATCCATTTTGGGAGGATCTATTGCCTTTGTATTTCTCCTGAAAAAAATTTCTCTTGTTTGTTGGGGTGGCATATCTCTTCCAGCTACTTTCGGTCTAGCCATTTATACAAAGCTTCAAGAAAAAGTTAGAAAGTATTCAGACAAAAGCAAGGTCGTTCAATTGCAGAATTACTTCACCTAACCAATTGTCAAAGAGCACAACTACTTAGACGGCACGCCGATTGCAGTGCACAGGGAATACAAGGGTGGAAACAAAGGGCGAACAAGAAGTCTTTCGGCGAGACGCCGACTACGTTCAGCGACATCATGATTCTCGCCGAAAGTTACAGAATTCAACACTACATTTAGCATTCAATTAAAGGCGAGATAGGGACTTCAGGAAAACCGCCAAGTGATTCGGCGAGCTCGACCGAGCTCGCCAAATGACCCAACATGCCTACTTTCGAACCAACTTCCCGAGTTTAACCCCGCAACCTCCGAAGGTAAAATCAAAACATGCAATAGCCAAATTAGGCTCATAACCAGTGACATTTATGCATAACCCATGATTTTTCATCCATTTTAAAGCGCGATCTTTAGGGATTAACTATTTAACTTAATACGGGCAATATTTGCGAACCAAACAGGCAAACAAATATTTTAATCCTACCAAAGAGGACAAGCATACATCATCAAAGTAATGTCATCGCATTTGAGTACAACTTTTGATAAAAGGAACATAGGACTCAGAAACCAACCTTAGATGCCGATTAAGATGCTAGGCGGTAATGCAATCCAGATCCAAGCACAATTTAACAACCCAAATACAATAGAGATGCAACGATATTGAAAATAAAACTAAGTGTGAGTTTGTAAAGTTTGAAAATGAGGGAGAGCATAGGAAATTGAAACTTTTAAACCTTAGGCTTGAAAAACCGTCCAGTTCTTGTCCACTCGACAACATTAGTCGTGAGCGTTGAACCATTCAGCATTGCGCCGAGTAATCATATTCTTCACCGAGATTTACAGAATCCCCCAGTTAATTTGGGAATCCAAACGGCAATACAAGTTGGGGTCGCCGAGCTGATCGGCGACTCTCCACTCATTTCTTTAGACCCGCCGAGTTTTACAGATCCAAACCCAAACTGCATTGGATCAAACGGCAGTGTGAGTTGGGTCGCCTAATACTTTGGCGACTTGCCAACCGAACATTTCTCTCGCTAATCTCTTTCTTTCCGAATGCTTCCCATACTACATCCTGCACAATCAATATACCATTATTTCTAAAACCAACATAAAGCAATAAAAAGGTTTTGGGTTGCCTCACAAACAACGCCTTAGGTAACGTTGTGGCACAACTCTAGTCCACCTTCAAACCTCATTTTTGAAGTTAGCCATAGTGTCACTCGGCTAACCCCCTTGTTGTCTCAGATTTAGGTGAGACGAGATATGACCCATTTGGGTCTCTAACTGCTTGATTGAAACTGAATGGGAGGTGACGGTCTGGCTAGGGTAGATATATCTTCTTTCATGCCTTTTAGCATTTTGTCTGACCCTTCAACTTTGTTGAGGATAAATAAGAGCATATCCTCAGACCTTCCACCTTCCAAATACTTGGGCTTCTAGCGCTCATGAGGAGCCTCATATCTATCATTCTCCCTATCTTTCCAATTTGGATTACGGTCCCTCCATTCACGCTCTCGATCCTTCCAGCCTTAGTCTCTAGCCCAACCTTGGTTACCACCCTGCCTTGGGTAGTTTGAGTGGTAGCAACCACCTTAGTTGGTTAAAAATTTTACCTCCTCGTTATACAAGTCTTCAAACCTCATCTCCTCAGGATTTGCTCACCCGACCCCCACGGCATTGACACCACGGGCACCATCCCCCATGACATTTATGTACAAAATGTCAAGTTGTGTCATGATCTTGGCCATGTTTTGGTCCCTCTCATGATCTTTTTCAATCTTATCCTTAGATAGCTTGAAGGTGAGAGGAGAGACTTGGTCCTCGTGAATGTACCACACTTTGTTGATGGTTGTCATGCCATCTAAAAGCTAGGCTGCCACTACATATGGCTACGGCATTAAGCCACCAGGCGAGAGTTAGTCAGCTACCCCTTTGTTTACTGAGTCCAAACTTTGGTAGAAGTATTAAAGCAACACGTTATCAAGCAAACCATGGGTTGGGCATTGAAGCACCAACTTTTTGAACCGTAACCAAGTTTCGTGCAGGGGATCTCCTTCTAGACGCTTAAAGCCCTGAATACTATCCCGAAGGGTCATCATCTTCAAGGGAGGGAAAAATTACACTTGAAATGCGGTTACCAATTCCTACCAGGAAGTAATGGATTCATGCGGTGATTCGTTCAACCGTTTGCATGCCTCTCCCATCAACGAGAAAGGGAATAATGTTAATCGAACTGACTCCTGATAGATGTTTTTGAACGAGAATGGTCTGCACACATCGACAAAGTATCGAAGATGCTCGTGAGGATCCTCGTGAGCCAACCCACTGAAAAGTCTCTTTAGTTGCAAGAGGTACAACATGGTGCTCGTTATGTGGAACACTGCATTTCCCTCGGCTGGAGGTAAATGGATGGCTCCAATACCGCCCATGAGAAGGGGGCCATTGATGTTGGCCTCTTGGACATCATTGAGATTGTCGATGTCATCTTGGTGGCCCACCTACTACCGTTCCTACCATTAACACTCATGCTTTTTGAAATATTCACACAAGCAAATAAAACAAAATTAAAAATTAGGTAAGTAAGCTATAACTAGAAAGGGCACAAATTCTATTAGTCTAAGAATTCTCACGTAACACCACTCCCCGATAGCGGTGCCATTTTGATGTTTGCATAATCAAGACACAACTTCCAATGCAAGTGTCTACGATCATACAATAGTTTAGTAACCCAACCAAGGGTTGGGGTCGTGTTCTAAGGGAGTCGTATTGAGAATTAGTAGAAAAATAAAATCTAGTTCTAATTAGTCGTAGCTAAAAACATTAACAAATAAAAACATGGTAAATCAAAGGGTGACTCAAGCATCAATTATCAAATGGGGGTTTTGTCACAAGTAAGCAAAATTAGTGAAAAATATAAAGAGTAAAAATCAAGGAGAGGGGATTCTTGGGATGTGATAGAAATACGGGATAAACCAGATTATTAGGTACATGCTTTTGATAGAGAATTCATAGAATAATTGTGACTAGGCTAGACTTTAAGGGGGATAAGCTATCTCTCGAGAAACTTACCCCATTTGAAATGGGTTTCTCTCAGATACCCACTTACCGCATGAATAATAGCCTCCGCCTTAGCCCACTAACTCTCTCAAGCTGAGTGTGTGGGAATGAGACTAGGGTTCACTCTCTCGAGCTAAACCTCATATCGACCAACTCCCACCGGCCATCAATTTAGTAGTCTTAGTTTTATGACCTCTCTCTTGAACAAACCAAAAACATATATATATAATCATATTTGCAACTACAATTTCATTAAATTCATCCACAACTACTAAACGAAATCACATTTAAACTACGATTAAACTATCAACAAGCAAGACCCAACAACTAATGTAACCCATACTCACAAAATTACACCCCAAGAATTGGGGTTTTAGCTATACATGTAGAAGAGATAGAAATTTATACCAAATTAAGTTTGCATTCAAATGGGTATGAAAATTTAACTCTTGATACAAGCTAAAAGTGAAGAATCTAAGAGACCCAAGTCCAAATTCTTGGAGATGAAACCCTTTGAAACTTCAAGTTCTTCAAAACCCTCTTCAAACATAGAACTCAAAAGTAGAAGTAAAAATTTTAATATTAAAAGTCTGATACTAAGCTACAACTTTCAACGAGTATTTATAGTTTGCATAGATTTGTGCTGCTGCGGATCACTCGGCGCAGTTAGTCAGAATCTCCAATCAATTTGGTGATTCACCCTTTGGTATAGTTTATCGCCGTCTTGCTCTATCCTTCAGCATCGTCGTTTTGGATCATTGGGAGATATAGTACTGCTTCGAAGAACTGCTCGAAGATATACCGATTGTTCCTTTTCACCGATGATTTGATCCTTTCCTTCAAGGCTCAGCACACTGGACCAAAAGGCGAGGATAAGACTGTTTTATGAACCGCTAAGTGGACTCGGTAATCGTCAGGCCTTCATTTCTTTGTTCTTTTCAGCCTTTGTATTCCTTTTTGCCAAGTGGTGTCCATGCTTTGCCTCAAACTCAAAATACCTGAAACTCAAGGTTATTCATCAGTTATTGAGACAAAATATGGATTTGAGGACACTAATTCTAACAAAATATAACCCTAAATGAGTCCAATTTATGGACTCATCACACCTAAAGTGTCACGACCCAGGGCTAGCCCCTAGATGTGACACGGCGTACTTGATCCCGAAGGGGCCTAATACAAGCCTCATAGCATTTTTGAACACAAGAACATAGCAAAATAGAGAAGAATCAAAAACTTTCATTTACAATCGAAGACATTTTCATTAAAAAGTAAGCGGAAGACTTTCTAGACTTTGTCTCAAACCATCTAATACTTTGAATACAACATTGGGACTTAGCCCATACAAAAGCTTTAACAAAAACTAAAAGACATAAAGAAACATAATGAGTTTTGTCCTCGAATCTATGAGGACTTATCAAGTCTCCATCTTCAAGCACCTTAGAGACCTATCCTCCAAACATAGAACACTAATATCTCAAAACCCTACACTTTGGTAAAAAGGGAGAAGAATGGGGTTAGCATAATTAAGTACTAGGTATGGAAGCCATGCAAAAACCATGCTTAAAACGAACATTTATTTGAAAGTCATGTTTTTATGCCATTTTAGTAAAACATCATGAACATTGATAAAAGAGGCATAATATAAGTCACAATCAACATTCAAGTCAGACTTTCACATTTGAATATAATCATCATATAAACCTTTTACCTTTACCTTAAGCCTTCACCTCAAGTAACCCTCAAGCTATACCTTGTGCAATGTATGGATAGCGTCCCATACCATCACCCACTCTAACATACCACCTTAAGGTCACCAAAAGTGAACTTACCATTTCACCTTCCCATCTTCAATAATACTCATGCATGAGAGACCTAAACATTTAAAAAGTTATTTCATCACATAAGGACCATCACCTAAGATAACTCTAAGTCATACTTGTGCAATGTGCAAGTAGTATCGTATACTACTACTCACACGAAGTACTCCTTTGAATTCACCATAAGCAAGGCACATTTATATACAACAAGTCATGACAAGGAAGTACTCATAATATAATCCAAGTATAGCATGCATCATTTACATTTAAGCATATAAGAGTCAACATTACTCAATAACATCATTTAGAGGACTTTCATTAACTTCCTCCTAAGAGGACATTCAAACAATAGTCATTAAGACATTAGAGAACTCACTATGATCCTCTCAAAGCCTACTCGTGCAATGCATAGATGGCATCCCATACTACCACCCACACGTCATAGAACCTTTCAAGAAACCATAATGCACATCTCATATGATGGGAATAAGCGTTTAACCGACATAGACCATGCAAGCTAGACATGGAATCCGGTGTTCTACCTCCACACCAAAAAGAGGTGGTCTCCTTGCCTAAGGAAGACCGGTAGTATTAACTTGGATTGAATTGAAAGCACTCACTAATATCCTATGTGGGCACATAGTTATGGGATAGGAATATGTTCATTGGAACCCTAGACTAACGTTGGGAGAGTTTCCATCTTACCATATCCACTCGGTGCTTAGCCTACATTCCCATAGAGTATTCCAATCACATTACAACATTGTACTTGAGAGGGCCACCAACATTAGGCCTACCGACCCAAAGCACATACACTTGAAAGGTCACCACCATTAGGTCTACCGATTCAAGGTATATTAAGGATAGCTCATTGATCTTCCTAGAAAGAGCCACCACTATTAGGTCTACCGCTTCAAGGTTTTACATTCACATTGGTTTCTAGACTCATCATGAAGGGCCACCAACATTAGGTCTACCAGTTCAAGACATAGCCTAAAATACCTTATTAGTCATTTATAGAAGGCTACGAACATTGGTCTACCAACTCAAGACATTCATGAAAAGGCTACCAAGCTTAGGTCTACCAATTCTAAGCCATCAACACATTCATTAGTCATTTATGAAAGGGATACCAACATTAGGCCTACCGATTCATGATCATTAATACATTAAGTCAAGATACATTCATTATTCAAGAAGAGGATTTCCTAGCCTACCAATTCAAGATACTCCATTCATGATCACATTCATCAATACAAGAAAAGGATGCCTTAGCCTACCAATTCAAGATACACATTCACTTTTACATTCATTCATACAATAATAGGATGCACAATCCTACTAATTCAAGATATACAACATTACATTATAGAACCCTTCACATTCCATCATCAACATTCATGAGTGGTAAGTGAGAACATGCTTTCAATCACAACACATTTACATTCTATACAAGATCATCATTCCACCATTGAAATCACATGCATATCCTTCACATTATACATAGTAAGTAAACACCTCCACCTTCCAAGTGGATCAATAGCTCAAGTACAATTCTACTTCACATGTAAATTAAGTCATAACTTGCCCTTTCAAGGCCATGGTCAAAAGTCACCAACAATTTACCTACAATTAAGGCATGTATAATGATACAATTCAACAATCTAAATCAATTTAGGCAAATCCATCAACATTCATCCATGATCAACAAACCAACTTCATAAGGCACAATTTAGGAATTCAGAGAAATCATGGGTTCATAGAGTATTTTCATCATAAATCATCAATTAAACACCAACACAATCATAATTTGTCATTAGAAACCATTTGAAAATGTTTGATAAAAAACCCATGAGATTGAGTGAAACCCTAGATTTTTCATACTTTGAAATCACTTTAGATTTGGCTCCTTGAATGGAAAATTAGACAAGGATCAAGACCACCATACCTTGTTATTGATTCCCCACGAACATCCATTAAACCTTGAAGATTGACCTTTGAATCTTGAACTCTTCACCTTCAATGGAGGTTTCTAGAGAGAGACTTTTGGAGGGGAGGGGAGGTTTTGATTTGGGGAATTTGAATAATGAAAACTAAAATAGGATCTTAATGTTTTAATACTCTTAAAATATCTTAATAACCCTAAAATAACCATCCCAAAACTTATTAGGACTTGGGGTGAATTTACCAATTCACCCCCACCAAGGCCGAACCACTGCAGCTTTTGCAGGTGCAAACGATGCCCACCAAACCACGGAACGTGGTCTGGTTGATGCCCCGTCCTGTTCAGCCGTGGTTTGGGGCTGCGGCTTGGATTGGAGGGTCTTGACCTACAGAGGCCATCCACGGGCCGTGGATGGACCTACATGGCTTGTTCCCCTTCCATAGGACATCAAACTTTTGGCAACTTTTTGGTTTCAAGGGGTCTCGGGGGTTAGGCTTAGGGTCCTCCTCAAGGACCCCTAGGGTGGTCCTTGGGGGGTCCTACCTTGACGTTTAACCCTAAACCCCTCAACCATAGCTCGAGACAACATTAAACTCAACCAAACCTCATAACAAACTCATTACAAGACTCGTTAGGCTCTAGTTTCACCTGTTCGTTTTACGGGTCATTACATGAAGTTGGTCAAGCAGATTATTAATGTGCGACATCGAATACATGTTATTGATGGTCACCTTGTTCAATTGCCTATAGACAATATACATATGCAAGGTACCATTCTTATTCTTCACGAATGTGACATGAGAATCCCACAGAGACAGACAAGGTCTAATGATCCCCTTACTCAAGAGGTCTAAGAGATTCTCCTTAAGATCTCATAACATATGGTGGAATAGAAATTGGTTGCGTATTTGGCTCAACATTAATATCTAAGTCAATGTTGTTACCATGAGAAAGACTAGGTAGATCGATAGGAAACACATCACTAAACTCTCTAACTACTAGAGCTTACTCAAGAGGAGGGGTGTCAGCACGACTATCATGAACATAAGTAAGATAAGCTAGACACCTCTTTCCTATCAATCATGGTGCCCTCAGATATGATATCACAACCCTCGGCATATGGCTATCAATACTCAACAACCCAGTCGGAGGGATACTAGGCATGCACAAAGTAACAGTCTAAGAAAAGAAATCCAAGACCGCCTAATATGGAGATAAATAATACATTCCTAAAATCAAGTCCAAATCCATCATATCTAACACAACAAGGTCTACCCAAGTGTGATACTCAATATGGTCACCACATAATAACTATACATTTTATCCACTACTAAAGAATCAGCTACGGTTATAGTTACACGTATAGGCCCAATTAAAGTTTCACAAGATGGCTCCAAAATACATAGTGTAATAAGAAGATACTTATGAATATGTAGACCTGGATCAAATAAATAATAAACAAGCTAATGAGAGATGATATCATACCTATGCTGATGGTATTTAAAGCCTTTGCATATGTCCTACTCAGAAAGCATACATATGGTCGCGAGTTTGGACCACCTATTCTGCCTTACGCACCACCTGTACTTGACTGAACCAAAGCCTTATAATCCTGAACCTACTTACCATGTCTCCTATGGTGACTGAGCATAGGGAAATCTCTATCAAAGTGGCCCATCATGCCACACTTATAACAACCCCTATCAGAAGTAATTTGTTGAGACAACTCACTAGAACGTAATGGCTACCACGACCTGAATACCTCAGATGAGAACCCTGAGAAGCCTAACCCAAATCATGGTTGCTCTGATCACTAGTACCGCAAAGCTCTCATATGTAATTTATAGAGTCTTGAACTGACCTACTATGTTGAAACAGTTGTGGGTAAGATCTACCTAGAAAACCCTTACCATAAAACTAAGACCCGATATAACCACCCTAGTGGCGAGGCCTCTTGTTGATTCCTCTATAAGCCTCGTGATGTATCACCTCGATGGTGCACTCATGATCTACGACTTGTAGAAATGAACAACATGATGCTACAATTTTCTTCATAGCCAACCGAAGGGGTGATTACAACCCTCTGACAAATCTACGCACACTTTTTTGCTCTGCCAGCATATGCGTAGCAACATGTCTGGCTAGCTCATGAAATCGCGCCTCATACTCCAAAGTTGATATTGATCCCTAAAATAGGTTTTTGAACTCAATACACAAACTCTATCTCAGGTTGTGAGGTACATACCTCTCCAAGAAAGCCTCAAAGAGATGAACCCATGAAATGGAAAGTGACCCTGTTGGTATACACTGAAGATAGGACCTCCACCACTACTTTATTGGCCAATTCATTTTGAAAGCAGTGTAAACAATCATGTGTGACTCAACTAACCCGAAGTTTTGCAACCTCTCCTAATAACTCACTAGAACCTCATGGGCATTCTTGCTTGAAACATCAAAGAACTTTGGAGGACCCAAGCTGATGAACCATTCCAATATCTTTCACACCTCAGAAGATATAACTGACCTAACCTCCACAGGTGGAGCAACTTTTGAAATCGGTTGAACCACTAAGAGAGAAGTCACAGTAGCATGATGTTCCCTTGGTACCTGTACACCCTATATCCTTTCTAAGTCTGAGTTTGCCTATCATCTCTGACCTTAGGCTAACCAAATTACTAGGAAAGGATTCAACATAGGACATACCCTCTAAGAAGTTGAGGATTCGAGCTAGAGTTTCCAGAAAAACCAGAGTGGAAACAAATCCTTATGGAGGCTGGGCTAGCCTCACACTGTTCAAATGAATATTAGTCTACTCTGCCTCTATGAAGAGCTTTAGTGATGGTGTATGCTCCTAATATCAACTTTTTGTTGCAACTCTGGCTTTTCCTCAATCTCTAGGTCGACCTCAGCCTCTAACCCTAGTTGGGTTTTCATCGGTAGGTGTATTAGTATCTCGCACACACGTGGATAACCTCATTTGAGCCATATGAGAAATAATGAAATAAAAGAAACATAAAAGTTGCAACATGCAAGAATACATGATACATAACAAGAAAAGTGAAGTATTTCCTAAGAATGTCATATAACCTCTTGAACATAGAATACATATGTCATTGTATCGATCCGCAATAATATACTAGGAACTTGCTCTTGTTACAGTAAGACCGGTGAACCTAGATCTAATACCTTACTATCACGATCCAAAATCAGGCCATGATGAATCCTATAATAAATCCTCAGTAAGTAAGCCAAAACCCAAAGTAGAATACAATAAGTAACTAGAAAGAAATAAGTGGAAGTAGATATAAAGAGATAAAGTAGGTCCTATGGTATAGATAAGTAAAAATGATATAACATACAGAAAAAGAGCCTAAAAGTGACCAAAAAAGACAAAACTATACAAAGGAAACCAACTCTAGATCGGGCGTCATCATTATAAGAGAATCTAAGTACAGAAAGTGTTTATACATCAAGTTTGGCCAATCAAAATACAAAATACAGAGATAGGTGTAAAGGAAGCAAAGAAGGAATCTCCGGATTTCAATAGCTCACCACGATCCAAGTTTGTGACGGCCATAAGCTCAACATAAATTTAAACTATTTGAAGAAATAAATTATTTTCATAATTTGAGTACAGTTTGGCATACCAAGTTTTATGATATTTTCTACTAGTGCAACCAAAGTGACAAGATCAACTTATATAACTGGTGATATTTTGTTTCAAACCAAGTACTACAAGCAAGCTTAAATTAAACGAAAAGGCAACAATACAAACAAGAAAACATCAAGAAATGAGTGGACAAAAAAAAAAAAAAGAGGAACTAGTTCAAACAATCTTATCAAATTGAGGGAGCCATAAAAATTATAGTATTGTAGATCTATTTTAAGTTATTTAGTAGACATGAAATATTTTCTCACTTTCTTTAGAATGTTGACGTATTAGTAAACGAATTTTGTTTTATTTTTTGTTGTAACTGGCAATATTTTCTCTATGTGAGACATATTTTATAAATGGTGTTATATCTATTAAATGTCTTCTATTGCTTTAATTGCACAAGTTTAAAGCTTGCAACTACATAAGCCTTTTATTTGAATAACTAATTTACACAAGCTTCATATCAAAAGATTCATTGATATAAACATGCAAAAATTGTCATATTACATATAACGAACAAAACATAATTCATTATTATATCATATATAACATAGGGTACCGATACTATGACAAATCAATAAGCGCAATACTTGAATCACTACTTTGCAATAGGTTGTTGATGAACATAGCATCAACACAAATCAAAATATACAAAACGACCTGCCAATAGAACGTACACCTTCCAATAGAACTTACGCCATTATCAATTTCAACCACTTGCTCATTGATTTTAGTTTTCCTCCTTCAAATTTTATCTTCCAAATCTTTGATTTTTTTCACCAATCTTTGGAGGATAAATTTTGATCTTGGATCATTTTTTTTTTGTCTCTTAATAAAAAGAATTTACAATTTTTAGACCGAAAAATCAATATAGTACAATAATATAAACTAAATCTAACAAAATAAATAATAAAAGAGAAATCGTATACAGTATAGCATGGGCCAAACCAAAATTGTCTTTCAGGATTTTACTTCGATCAAAGTTTGCGTATGCAGCAAAATTTCATGTTTGCATCGCATTACAACTTTGAGCATTGTGTTCGATCTTCCATGCAAAGCTTATTCAAGTCCGTATTTTCATCCCTAACAGGGCAAAAATGATAAATTTGAAGAACAAATCGAAAATCCTAAATATGAAATTTGACAAGATTATGAACCCTAAATTTTCATGCTTCGTACTGGAATATACAGTTTAAATCTTTGACAACTAGTCACTAGAATAATAATAGAAGACAAGTTCCCCTGTCCCACATACTGTTCACTGTGCCAGACCCATCTAGATATTTCTATGAAATAGTTTTGTGTATATAACAAGAAAAACTTACAAGTGAAAAATTGAAAAGTAATTTGATAACTTTTCAAGGAAAGAAAAGGTTTGCCCAGAAAAAAAAATGAGGTAAAACAGGGAGTTTAGGAATTTTGTTTACAAGGGTGGTTGCCCCTCTCTTGTTTAGAGCCAATGATTTTCCAAAAACAAAAAAAGAAGAAGCAACAACCCTTGGATTCATGTTAATTTCCTGGTAATTACTGGATCATTGAACTTGGAAGGCATATATACTACTATTTTTTTTTTATGTTTCTGCTACTCTGGGCTTGATTTTCCCATTTTTGATACATAAAATTTGAGGCGGTGATGATAATATCTTTTGATTCTGGGCTAACTGAGCCGGGGATTGAGACTATCCTATTTGTATCTTGGCTTGGCAAATCATTATTTTGCAGCCATGGCGCGGTCGCTTCTCTTTTTCCCTTATCTCTTTGCAGATCTGAGCCTCTAAATCATAATCAACAACATTTGATTCATGAAAATCTACTCGAAATTATTGAACCAAAACTTTTGTTTTCCTCTCTGTATGTATGTTGGACAGCTCCAAGCACAGCGGATCTACAACGAGTTTAGGGTTCACCTGAACCTCCTAAATTGAAAATTTATATAGTGTTAGAGGTTGTTTGGTGAAGTTTATTAAGAAAAATAATGTATGTACTAACCTTATATTACTAGTACCTTGTTTGGTACTAACCTTATATTACTATATATAACTAATGTTTGCATTAGTTATACACTTTATTATGTATTAAGGTGTGTATTGCTAATACTATGATTTTTTAGGTATTACTCCCTTCATTCCATGTTAACTTAAGCTTTGAGCCCTTTTCCATTTTTCAAATTAACTTAAGTTTTCAACCTTCAAGACTATTTTTAAAGTATTCTTCCAATTTTACCCTTTAAGTTAGTATTGGAATTAGATATTATAATTAATGTTTAGTTATTTTTTACAATAATTAATAAGGGTAAAAATAAAAAATTATATTCAATGTCCTGACCTACTTTTCTTAAAGGTGTGAAACACCTCAAAGCTTAAGTTAATATGGAATGGAGGGAGTAGCAATGCAATGCTTTTGTTACACGCATTTACTCAATTAAAGTTCTAACTGCCCTTCACAACCTTTTTTATATCTTTTCCACTATAATGATGATGGTAGGGTATTTTTATAAATAATTATTTTAATGCAATGCATTCTATTTTTAATGAATTAAATCAAACAATGAGTAAATAATCTATGTATAATTAATGCAATCATAACTAATACATGCATAGTTAATGCAAGCATTACTAATACACTTCATTTAATATTATTTTTATACACTCTACCAAACGACCCCATAGTGTATATAAAATCAAATTCATATTGTATCTTTGTCATTTAAAGTTGATATACCTTCGTTATAAAAGTAGCTTGCTTATATATGTATTTACAGTTATACAAATGTCTTAAAAAAGAAGCTCCCATATATCTTTCATCAAATGAAAGTGAAAAAATTAGTTTAAAATTTATATTCTTGACTATTAATTTTTAAAAAATCATGTAGGGGTATATATGATCCTTCTAGCAAAGTTCATGGTATATATATATTTTTTTTATATTTAAATTATTTTTTGACTTCTTTAATTATCATTGTTTGAGTTTATCATTTTTAATTTATTTTTTTCTTTAATTCTTTAATGTAAAAATAATTAAAACTAATTTTTTTGGCTATATTGTAATGTAAAACTATTTTTCGACTATATTATAATTAAGTTTTTGTATTTGTAAAAACAATTGGGGCATCTATAATAAATTTTACAAGAAAATTAGTGAAGCATAAATATATTTGACCATCAAAATAATAAATTTAAATAAGTTTTTTGAAATAAAAAGTTTTTAAAAAATATGTGTGAGCAGGATCAAATATATATTCTATATGGGTTATATTTTAAAAATATATATATATAGAAAAAAAAATTAAAATTAATTTTTTCAGTTTTGTTAGAGGAAAGAGGTATATATAAGTCATTTGTATAATAGTAGGGATATATATGAGATACTTTCATAATGAGGGTATATCAGTTCTAAATGGTAAAATTGAGGATATATCAGATTTTTTTTCCATCTGTTTAATATTGAACTCCCTCAGCACAAATAAGAGGCTTGGTTGAGTGGTTGTGGGGCTTCAAAAACTATTAGGTCACAAATTTGTGTTTGGCTAACAATATATTCAATGTTTAAGCTTGAAATTTGGTACAATTATTTGTTAGTAGAACACTGAAAATAGTGGTTGATTCAGGATTTTTGTGAACATGTGAAAATTACAAGATGAAAAATGAGCGAGATAGGAGGAAACTAGTAATCTGAATCTAAGTTTAGCTTGTCTTGTCATACCACAATAAGTTTTTTCTACTCTTGCCCTAAACATCGAGCTTTTTATAAAAATATTTATTATGCTTTTTTCTCTATTATATTGCAGTGTTCTACTCTATTTTTATATTTTTTTCTAAATTCAACAACTAGGATTCTTTAAAAAGGGTGTAAGAATTGAGTTATTAATATTATAGTATTATTCATAAGATAAATAGTTATCATCGTCGATTTTTAGTTCATTTAATTCAATTTACTAGGTTAGTCATTCGTGAAAAAGCCAATGATGAATAGAACAAATAACTTTATTTTAGTTTTCATATTTTTAAAATAGAACTGAAAAAAAAATAAGAAAGAAAAACTACAAAATTATGGGGGGGGGGATCAATTAATTATATTTTATTAAAATAATATTCACAACTTTTAAATTTCTTCATTCAATTAACTTTAAATTAATTTATTTTATATAATATTTTTATAAATCAATTTCAAATTTAATAATATTTCATCATTTTTTAAAAGAGTTTCGAGTTTAGTTCATGGAAAGAGACGTATGTTGAAATAAATGAGCAGTATAAATAAGAAGAATAAAAGACAAAAGTATCAAAAATATGTCTAATAAATTTAAACAAAGATAAATTGAGAAAAAAGAAATAACATAAAGAGAAAAATAATAAAGCTTTACATTGAACCCAAAAACAATGAGGCATTTCATTGAGTTGGGATTTGATCTCAAAATCAGAGTCCATTCAACCTTCCAAAAACAACGAAATGGAGTTGGATTTGAGCCCAACATTCAACCTTTCAAAAAATAACAAATGGGAAATTGTTGCAAGTGGGAATTGAACCTAAACCATTTTGGTTAAAGTAGAACCCCTTAGTCTCCGAGTTATGCTTTTCCTTTGTTTTGAGGGAGTTCATTATAGTATATCTACTCATAAAATCAGAAATAGACTTTATCTATACAATGTAATTTTTCGACGAGGGAGTTCGGGTGAACCTCAGACCTCCACGTGGGTCTGCCCCTGCTGGAAAGGTGTTGCCTTTGATACATATTGAAATAAAATTGCACATTAACAATTAATTCTAGAAAAATTATTTAGAATTGTACCTGAACAAAAAGTAAATAACATTTAATTTATTCTATCGAACAAAAATCATGACCTATCATGGATACATACCCTAATTAAAAAATTCCAATTCTAATGTATTGTAATTCGTACTTACAATCTAACTTTGCTTATTCTCTAACCTACCCAGCCGACCACAACTTCTTCTTTCTTGTTTTTTTTCTTTTCATAAATTATATATCTTCTTTATAATTTTATTTTTCATAAATAGTTTATGAGAAAAGCAATAAAAAAATTAAATTTATTTCAATAACTCAGTTACATGTTTAAATTATTATGACGACATATTATACACACTTTTTTACTAGTTAAAAGTGAATTTAATTTCACCATTCGACATGTAGAACCACTCACACAATATGGTGTATTACATTCGTTGCAACATCGATACTACGTAGCGCTACATTTGAATTTATAATTTTTTATATTCTTTTTTTGTTTTGTTTTCTTTATTATTATTTTTTGTTTTCTTTATTAATTAATTTTTTAAACTTTATTTTACACTAATTAATATCTAATTAATCAATAAAACTCTCCAATAAGTATATCTTCCTCATTACTAAATTCCACCCACTTTGTCTCTAATCCACCAGAAAAAATTAAGCAGCCACCTAAACAACTGATATGTCGTGAAATCATGGCACGTTTGATGCTCAAAACTAAGGATTAATGCAAGAACTTGAGTGAGTTTAAGTAGACTTCATGTGTTTGTTGTGTTTAGATAGGTTTACACTTGTGTGGGAAAGTTAGAGAAGAATCGTGAAATAAATACACTGAAGGAACACCACGGATCCCCAGACATGTCGTGGTCCTCTTAACGGATCATCTGTAGTCTCGTGGAGTGGAAGTAGTAAAGAAGGTCAACTAAGCAAATGCCTAAGTGAATACCACAACGTCCTTGATGGGCCGAGGTCTCTTTCATGGATCGTCCTGAGCTCCATGAGGATGGACCAGTGATGCCACCTTGAGGAGCTAAGTGTGGAGTGAAGACCACGAGACACTTGACAGGTTGTGGTAAAGTTAACTGACCATTTGGTTACCCATGAAAGATACCAGGAAAAAGAGTCTCACACTCTCTAAGTGTGAGACCACGGCTGCCCTCACGGGCCATAAAGTGCTTAACGGACTGTGTTGCAATGCATGTAACATCCCGACAATTCAGTCCTACTTCGAGTAGGATTCTTTCTAGATAGACTATTTGAATTAATTAGGTTTAATTTTTGAAGTACCTTGTCATCGTACGAATGAAGCGCGACTTTTCTTGTTTTCAACTTTGGTTTTTATTGATTAATTTTGGATCAAGACTTGAAGCTTTTGATTACTTGTTTGAATATCAAGCTTTCTTTGAATTTGCAATCTTCGTAAGTGTCACCCCCCGAGACTACCCCCGAGACGCGGACACGGGACCTAGGACCACAAGTGATCCCAAGCTAACCCTGCTAGCATGATCATGAGCATACTAAATATAATCTGAATAATAGAATCTGTGCGGAAGCTAAATCATAAATAAATAAAAAGATGGGGAATACCCATATACTAT
>JAJOOS010005100.1:0-21623 GCA_029582725.1 Solanum chiquidenum
GATAATATGGAGTATTTAAGTCATTTATAGTATAGTAATTAATATATAATATGTAGTATTTAAGTGGAAGGTGGTGGGGCCCACTTATGTATTTTTTTATAAATATATTGGATATTAGTAGTGATTTATAGTGTAGTAATTAATAATATATAATATGTAGTATTTAAGTGGAAGGTGGTGGGGCCCACTTATATATTTTATAAATATATTGGACATTAGTAATGATCTTATTGGTTGGTTGGTAGTCATTTCTAGACTCTTCTATAATATAGAATATTTAGTATTATATTCATTTTAATTTATTTGTCTTATTTTTCTTTTAAGATGCTATGGATTTACAAAATTAGTACTAAAAGTTAATTTAAAATATAATTTTTTTTGGTTAACTCTCGAAATTTCATCTGTACTGAATTGGGACGGAGAGAGTAACATATATTATTTAAAAATTACATTAAGAGGATTATAAATCACAATATTAACAACTTAAAATATTCAAAAACAAAATAGAAGAGAATAGAGGAGTTTAGGGTCAGCCGGTCAATTGATTGATTTGCCCTTTCTCCTACAACGGGATCTATCTAGATTTAGTATTATATCGGTTTTAATTTATTTTTCTTATTTTTCTTTTAATATATTATGCATTTACAAAAGTAGTACTAAACATCAGCCTAAAATATTTAAAAATTGGTTAACCATCGGGATTTCACATGTAGTGCATAAATGGGACGGAGGGATTAGAGTAACATATATTATTTGAAAATTACATTAAGATGACTAATCACAATAATTAACAACTTAAAATATTCAAAAACATATTAAGATGTGATTGACTCTCGAAATTCTCATGTGCCACATAAATTGGGACAAAGGAAGTAGCATATATTATTTAAAAATTACGTTAAGAGTACTATAACTAATAATTTAAAGTATTTAAGAATATATTAAAAATTTGATGAACTCTCAAAATTTCACATTTTCCACATAAATTGGGACATTGAAAATAACATATATTATTTAAAAATTACGTTAATTAAGAGTACAACAAGTCATAATAATTAACAATTTAAAATATTTTTAAAAACATAACAAAAATTGGTTGAGTTTAAAATTTCACATATGCCACAAGAGTGAGTAAAATATATTAAAATATTTTTAAAATTTGATCAACTCCCAAAATTTCACATGTGCCACATAGATCACAATATTAACAACTTAAGATATTTAAAAAATACATTAAAAATTGATTAACTCTCAAAATATTACATGTGCTACATATATTATTTGAAAAGTACGTTAAAAATATTAAAATACAATTAACAATAAAAAAAAATTAAATATTTAGTTGACTCTCCTAATTTTATCTGTGTCATATAAATTAAAATAAATAAAATAATATATATTTAGCCCGAACTTCTCCTGGCTTTTCTATCTAGTATTATATAGAAATTCTAAGTAGGCATTTGGCCATGCGATACCATATCACGATATGGATCGTGAGATGGAATCAGTGTTTGGACATGCGATTTCACGATGATTCCATCTCATGATTTCATATCATGAGATGGATCTCATATTCTCCAAAAATCATGATATGAGAATTCTATATCACGATTTGAGATATTTTAAACACAAAAGTTGACCCATAAGTTTATATTATGTTAAAACAACTCATATTTATATCTACTAAAAATTTATTTCATATGTAAATAAAATTAATAATCAGATCATTACTTTTTAAAATTTATTATTCTCACCAACACAAAATTTATTATTACTTTAAATTTGTTTAATATAAATGACAAAATAGGAATTGATTTGATGAATATAAATAAGAACGGAGGGAGTAATACTTTTTTGGTTTTTCATAATAAAAAAACTTCTTTTTCGGCTACATATGAAAATGTTTAAAACAATTTAATATGAAAAAGGACAAAATTGGTGATGTATGTTTGTTAATCGCTACTTCCAATATGTTTGATTTTAGCACGAAATTAATGCACATAAAATGTGTAATTGCACACAAGTAGGGGTGTGCATTCGGTTTTTCGGTTTGGTTTTGCACTATTCGGTTTGGATTTTTCGATTTTTGGTTTTGTAAAAGCATAGCCCAATCCGATCCAAAATAAATTTGGTTTGGTTTTTTCCTATTCGGTTCGGCTTTTTTCGGTTTGGTTATTCAGTTATGTCAATAATTAATAGCACAACCAAAGTAATAATATTTAATCCCTTAAATATACTTTCTAATATAAATCATAAGTAAAACTTAAAACCCAATACTTATAAGTATACCTATTATAGATGTAATTCAAACATAAAATATAAACGTAATCATCATGAAAGGCAATAACCAAAAAGGGACAAAAATGGTTAACTCCAACTTAATTCTAAACCTAAACATTATATATATATATATATAATTCGAGTTTTTTCGGTTTTTTTGTTTTTATTTTTTAAAACCCGAAACCAAACCAAAAAACCACACAAAGTACTTTATTAATCCAAAATCCAATCCAAAAAACCAATCCAAATAAAAATTCGGTTTGATTTGGTTTGGTTATTCTGTTTAATCCAAATAGTGCACACCCCTACACACAAGTGAAACAAGGCATGAACCATATGGTATTGACACACAAGTGAAAATTGACATAGCTTGTACAATATCACATAATTATTTGCGAGATACCAAAGGAGTGATGAAATATTTATGGTCTATGAGCATGCAAATATAGTTGTGGATGGTATTGACCAATAAATGACTCAAATTAAAGCAACATTGTTGGTTCGTCTTCTCGGTCATATATCGAGAAAGGCAAGTTTAACATGAAAAGATTGTTCGTACTATGTAGAAGGATTATACTAAAGACTAGTACACAATAATTTATGTTTACTTTTTTTTTATTAAATTAAAGTTTGATCAATTAAAGTTAGATGTAACAGTTACTTAAGTGGAGAACAAATAGTTTTGTAATAATTTATTAAACGATTTTATAATATTTTGCTTATTTGATAAGATTGAATAAATAATTGGGGCTATTTTAATAGTTTTACACTTATGAGATTCTTATATTTATGAGAAAATATACAATACAAAAATTCTTTATCACATGTCCAAACCAAACTTCAACTTCATCTCATGATTTCATATTATAATATCATATTATGCTTCCATATCGCATGGCTAAACGGGCCTAGTATTCGCTCCATATTTTACAAAATTTTCTATCTTTTGTAGAATGCTTTTTTTGGTGATTGAAAGATTTATGTGCATCACATAAAGGTTCTTTTTTATTCTATATATATATATTAAATTTATTTCTTAAAACTTTTTGTCCAATCAAATAAAGCAAATTCAGGGAAAGAGTACAATATTCGCAAACTCACCTAACTTCCCCCAACCAATTGCTAAAATACGCTGGGTGGTGACATACCCCTCTCGTTCCTTCTTTTTTTTTTTTTTGAAAAATAGAGATGTAGCAAGACAAAAATTAAGAATGTTTGGACATAAAAATATAATATTTTTAAAAAAATATTTGACGTGAAATGATTTTTTTTCATTTATAGAAATTAAGGCTATGTTGTTTTAAAAAAATTGAATTTTTTATTAAAAAATGGTCAAAACTAATTTTCAAGTTTGGAAAACTCATCTTCGAGAAGATTTCAAAATATCACACCAACATATTATTAAACGTGGGAAAAGGTCCTTATATACCCTTAACTTCGTTATTTAGAGTTGATACGCTTCTCATTACAAAAATATTTATATCTGTAATTTTTTTTAAAGATATTCATAGTAGAGATTATAAGAAAATAAGTGAAAAAAATAAATTTGACAATCAAAATAATTAATTCAAAGTAGCGGTTGAATTAAAAAAGTAAAAAAAAAATGTGAGAAGGATAAAATATATCCCTAGATGGATTATTTTTAATAAAAAAATAATTTAAAGTTATTTTTTCACTTCACTAAGAGGAAAAGGGTATACGTGAGTAATTTGTGTAACAATAGAGGTATATATAAACTACTTTTAGAATGAGGAGTATATCTCTAAATGACAAAGTTGAGGGGTATATCAGACTTTTTTCCCATTAAACATTGTTATGAATAAAGGAAAAATGTGTATGGATAAAGTGATATTCCCTCTATTTCATAGAATATACACTTATTAAAAAGAAACATTCAATGACATAATTTAAATCATAATTATTATTATTGTTCTTGTGAAATCATAAATATAATTTTATAAATAGTGTAATTTATCTCCTAAAAAATATTAAATTTTATATTAAGGGAAAGGACATATATATAATAATAATAATAATAATAATAATAATATTGTGCAGGATTTTCATGAAAGGGTATCAATGATTGTAGTAAAAAAATAAAATAAAAAATTGTCTAGAGCTTGAACACAGAGCCTTAAGGAGCTTTTGTAACCGCTGAATCACTAGACCAAACCTTCCATTTATATCATTAAGTGTCAATACATTTTTTATATATATATACTTTTAAACCAAAATTTGACCTCTATATATAATGTAATTTTCCGGCGAAGGGGTGTCACTTGATACCCCTCTGCCAAGGGTGGGTCCATCTCTGGGTGAGGAGGGAGAAAACATAACACTCCCTTTATTCTAATTTGTTTGTTTATTTTTAGCGTGATGGAAATTTTAAAAGATTAATTTTTTTTCCGAAATATATAGTCTTATAAAATTAAAATAGATAGAATGTATCAAAAGATATTTTAATTTTGATTTTTTAAAATGAATTTTGTGCAAAGTTAACACAAAAAAATATCAAAAAAAAGTAGACAATGTTTTATTTTGTTTTAAATAATGAAATAAAATAAAAAATAAAACAAATAAATTGAGACGAGGACTATTTAGAAAGAAAAAAATTTTGCTCGTATATTTTATAATATTTAGAAAGAAAAGAATTGCTTGTATGTATTATGAAACTTTTTTTGGTCCCCGACTTCCTGTTGCATATTGATATAAGGCAAATACATATTTTTTCCTTTCTAATAAATATAAATGTAAATAACATCGTTTGGCTTAATATAAATTTAAATAAAAATAAAATATTTTTATAATTTATAATTTAAATAAATTTTAAATATTTATATGACTAAAATTATTTCAATAAAGATAAACAAAAAATTAAGTTAAATTCTTTTTAATTGTAGAAAAAATCATTCTTTTTCTGATCAAACTAAAACTAAAAAGGAAAGTTTATCACAAAAATTGATCAAACCGTGGAAGTAATATTTTTGATAAAATAGTAAATTTTACTAGTAGACTACTATTTTAGCTAGTGCTTGGCTCCAAATTTCCAAGTATTTTTGCCAAATAATAATTGGGCTAAGTTTTTTCCAAGTTAACACTTTGTGTTAGGCTTCAAGTTTCCCAAAAAATATTTGACTATTTCAAAAAATATGATTTATACTCATAAGTTCTAAAAACTATAAAAAAAAATATCCATAAGTTTGTATTATCTATTTATAATGAATATGTTCTGTTAAAAATAACCTTATAACATAATTGATAACAATTAACAACAACAAAATAAACAATATAGGCAAGAGCAATACATTAATGTATATTCAAATTTATCATTGATTCAGTTATAATTATAACAACCTCCGGAGGAGATAGTAACAAATTATTCTTTTATATAATCTTTTCACATTCTACGAACAATCTCTTCCTGTCAAGCTTTCATTTCCAGATCAGATGACTGAAAAGACGAAATAATATTGTTACTCTGAATCGATTGTTCGTCATACAGATATATAAAGTAATAAATGATGTGTATTCTTTTTTTTATATAAAATATAAAAATTTGAGATAATTTTTGAATTTTTTAAAGTTTCCAAATATTTCTCAAGTGTCCAAAAACTAGTTTTTCTAGTATTTATAAGAGCTTGGAATTCTTGGCAAAAAAAAAATTGGTCCCCGAGTCCCTGTTGCATATAAGGTAAATACATATACTGTTTTCCTCTTAATATAAGTAGAATTGTTTAATTTAATATAAAATTTAAGTAATTTTTTTTTAAAAAATTATGATTCTAAATAAGTTTTAAATATTTATATGACTATAAATTATTCAATTAAAGAGAAAAAGAGATTTTTAAAAGTAAATTCTTTTTAATTATAGAAAAATATCTTTCTTTCTTTTGATCAACTAAAAAGGAAATTGTATCATAAAAATTGACTATATATTGAAAGTAATATTTTTGGTAAATTAGTAAATTTTACTACTCCATAGACTACTATTTTAGTATTTTATTTATAGTGGGGCTAGTCAAGATTCAGTTACCATGTAGTTGGGAGAGATCCTGTCATAAGACCACCACAATCCTCTTGTCTTTCTCTTCTCTCTGTGTTTTGAGAGATTCAAGAAAATCTTGGTGACCCAATTCAAGAATCTTCAAGAAATTGTAATGGGTACTTACCATTTTTTCTCCTTGTGTTCCAGGGGGTTTTTGGGGTGGGTGGGTAAAAGTTGTTATCTTGAGTTTGTTTTTGTTAATTTCAATACATGAGTGTTTTTGTGTTAATGGGTCAATCTTTAATTTTCTTGAATTTTTGTTTTTCTTAGCTTTGCGTTTATGGTTTGTGTGATTTGGTAGATTTATTTAGTTGTCTGTTTGTTTGGTGTCTCCAACTACTGATTTTGTTTGTGCTTTTTTGAGCTGTTAACATTATTGAGCTTTGGATGTCTATGGTTTCCACACATACATAAACACCGAGGCGAAGCTAGTATTAAGAGTTTGTGGTTTTAAATTTCCTTTCCTTTCATTTTCATGAACCGTTAATCAGTTTTGTTAGGGGTTCATAAGTTAATATTCATATATATGATGTATGAAAAAGCTATTGAGTTTGTTCGAACCCACAAACTCCCAGTTAGCTTTGCCTGCGTAAACATATAGCCCCACCAGCACACACACCCAAATATAGGTACAGTGTACAAATACCTTTTAGCCTTCTTAATTAGCCCTTCTTTGGTATTATTTGGTTATTCTTACTCTTTCTAGTCTTATATGATTGGTCAAATTTAATTTCCCCCCTTTCCTTAAAAATACTTGCTTTACATTCTTGGTTGGTAATGCTGATTCTCTCTGTTTGTGTTTTTATATTTTTGTTTCTAAAACTACAGTTAGCTATTCTCAGAACATCATGGATGATGAATATGAAAAATTTATCAGAAGAATGAATCCACCAAGGTACTATTTCTTCAATTTGTTAGTTTTAACTTTTAATGATTTATTATCACCAAGACTTTGCATTTACATAATGTTTCATTGTCTTTATGTTAGAGTGGTGATTGACAATGATTCTTGCAAAAATGCTACTGTTATACAGGTTTGTCTGAGTTTAGGTTCTTTGTTGTTTTATTGCTAGTGAAAAAGGAGATCTTTTATAATTTTGTTTAACTTTCTAGGTGGATAGTGCTAACAAACATGGAATACTTTTAGAGGTGGTACAAGTTTTAACTGATCTTAATCTTGTTATCACTAAGGCTTATATTTCATCTGATGGTGGATGGTTCATGGATGGTAAGCATCTTTGTCTTTACTTTTCATTTCATCCTTTGTTGCTCGGAGTCTTGAAAATTGCAAAAATGTGTTGACGGATGTGTGTCAGATTCTCCTAAAGTAGTGCATTTTTGGAGAATCTGAGCAACATTTGGCATTTGTTCCTTTCACTTTGAAAAGGGAATTTACGACACTTATGTTGCTCGGACTCTTCAAAACTGTGTCGACGGGTGCGTGTTAGATCCTCTAAAAGTAGTGCATTTTTGGAGAGTCTGAGCAATATCTAGCATTTCTTCCTTTCACTTTGGAAATGGAATTTACCTCATCTTTTAAGGGGTGATTTGTAAGTTGATATTCTTTTGGCAGTTTTCAATGTAACTAATCAAGAAGGGAACAAGATTACAGATGAATCGATGTTGGATTATATCATGAAGGTGAGCTGTATCCTGTTTGCAAAAGTTAGGCACTTGTTCTTTTGCTTTTGTGTGGAAAAGCAACTAAATTTGTTTTTTTTGGTTGTTGTTTTCAGTCTCTTGGTCCGGATTCTAGTTTCGCGTCATCAATGAGACGATCAGTTGGAGTTACTACAGGAATGGACTACACTTCAATTGAGTTAATCGGAAGTGATAGACCGGGGCTATTGTCTGAGGTGAGCGCTGTCCTCACGAATCTCAAATGCAATGTGGTTAATGCTGAGGTGTGGACTCATAACACCCGAGCAGCAGCTATAATGCAAGTTACGGATGAGGAAACGGGAGGTACAATTAATGATCTGGAAAGGTTGTCTTTGATGAAGCAACTTCTGTGCAATGTACTTAGATGTAGCAATAAATCAAGGGATGCTAAGACAATAGTATCTGATGGGGTCTCTCACACCGAGAGAAGGCTTCACCAGCTAATGTTTGCAGACCGAGACTATGAACGTGCTGCTGGTGAAGTATTGGATGAAAAAGAAAGGCCTAATGTGAGTGTTGTTAATTGGCAAGATAAGGACTACTCCGTTGTGACAATCCGGTGCAAGGATAGACCAAAGCTTCTATTTGATACAATTTGTACATTGACCGATATGCAGTATGTGGTTTTCCATGGTAATGTTGATGCTGAAGGACCAGTAGCCCACCAGGTACTAGAATTTCCTATTCGTTTTGCAAGTTCTAGCATTATTTTTCGGAAAATTTGTGAACTAAAACGATAAACTCTGTTCTCATTGAAGGAGTACTGCATAAGACATATAGATGGTTCGCCGGTGAAATCAGACGCAGAACGACAAAGAGTGATTCAATGTCTTGAAGCAGCAATAGAAAGAAGAGTATCTGAGGTTAGCAATACTGATTTGCTTCATAAAATCTTTCTAGATCCATTATTTTTGTGTATAAGAGCGCGAATCTGGTGTTGTAATTGGTGCTTGAATTCACTGGTGTCAATTTATATCATTTACCTTGTCTATGTTGATCAAATTCTGTTCCGTATCCTTTTGGAGATGATATTTTAGCCTAATTCATTGATTAAGAATCAAGACTTAGTGTGAGTACGATTTTGAACGATGCAAAAAGGTTCTTTTCTTTCTATTTTGTCTTCAATACAACATATACCCCTACCATAGAGATTGTTTCTGATAGATCCTCGACTCAAGAAAAAAAAATCTAAAGCAACATAACAAAGCAAAATACTATGATGATCGAAGTACAAGAAACAACAGATAATTACAGAAAACGAAGGAGAAGAAACTATAGGAGAAAAGACAGACCGTGAAGTATATTTTATTTATTAGAGTAAAGGTGTCTCTCTTAGCTTGTCTAGTGCATGCTTCTGGCAATCTATTTGTCTATTAGTTGTCTGATGATGTCTTACGATTTTAATTATTGCCTCAGTGATGTCAGATAGATTTGGAAATATCCTCTTGGAAGAAAATATTGGAGTCCTATAATGTCATGTTCTTGTCTTGTAGGCTTTGGATTACGTTTTAATCGAACATCGTTTTTCGTTTATTTCTCATGTCTTTCCAGGGATTGAAACTAGAACTATGTACCACGGACAGAGTAGGACTACTCTCCGATGTTACAAGGATCTTCCGCGAGAACAGCCTCACCGTCACCAGAGCAGAAGTGACAACTAGAGCTGGCAAAGCTGTGAACATATTCTACGTTCGCGATTCATCAGGGTATCCTGTTGATGGTAAGATCATAGAATCTGTTCGTCAGACAATCGGACAGACGATTCTTAGAGTGAAAGGCAACATTGCAGAGTTAAATCCAGTTCCACAAGAATCTCCAACCAGGTTCCTTTTTGGTGGTCTATTCAAGTCTAGATCCTTTTGTAATTTCGGTTTGGTTAGGTCGTATTCTTGAAAGACACTCGGTCTAGTCCTCGTCCCGTGTACATTTGATCCCCTCTGCATCAACAAACCTACATTGGTTCTTGCTAGGTTTAAAGGCATGTCATTTGTCTGTAAATATGTTTTCGTGATCGTTTTGCTATGTTCATTGGTTATGGTTCAATACCATGTTGACCCAATGGATAAAGCTATAAAGTGCTTACAAGTCAGTTTGATCAGCTTATAAGCTTTAGTTAAGTGCCCTTTTACTCTTTCGTTTTAGTATGTTTTTCGTGATCGTTTAGCTGTCTATTGGTTATGGTTCAGCACCACGACGGTTCACTAATACACTAAAACGTGTTTATAAGCTAGTTTGACCAGTTTAATCAAATGCCCTTTTCACTCTTTTACATCTTTTTAATGTCTACTATAGTTTTTGTGTTGCATGTTTAAATCTTTTTATTCACTATTTCTGTCGAATCTAATAAACATAAATTATTAAATATCTAATTGGAGACTAAACATACTTAAAAACAAAAATTATTTTAAGCTTATCCTCAAACATGTGATGATTTTTGTCATTTCCTTGGTTAAACATTATAGTTTAAAAAATGTTATAAAAGACAATGTTATTAATCACATTAATTTCATTAATAACTGGAGTCATCCACCTTTGACAAGGCGGCTTGTCACTTTTGATTTTGGTCATCATTAATAAATGATCTTAGCATAAAAAACGAATTAGTTTAGTTGGGTTGTCGTGGATTAATTGGATTCCTTCTACTTTTATGATTGGAGCATTCTAGCTTCTTTTTTCTCATTGAAAAGATAAAAACAGAAAAAAAAATCTAAAATATTATTTAACTATTGAAAATAATATAAAATTATTCTCCGTTCATCGAATAGCCTCCAAATATCTTCGATGGCCACCTTTAGATTTCATATTATCCTTATTTTTAATACCTTCAATTTTAAACTCATTTAATGAATTTATTAATGACGTGGCGGTAAATGGTCATCTATTGATTTTCTTTTAAATACATTGATGTTGACAAAATTGATCATAAAAAGATTAATTTCACTTCCCTTTTTTTTCTTTTTGAATAATTTGAGAGACTAAAAAAAATGGATGGATAGAGTTGGAGCCCCTCTTTGTGACATCATTGTTCTCTATCTCCCATCTGCATTCCCATGGAGTAAGCACTTTTGCAAAATTTTAAAAAGTCCTATCCTAGAAAAGTAGAAATAGTAGAGAAAATAAGTCACAAATGGAAAAGTGATCCAATTGATTTTCTTTTTGACCAAACAATGCCAAAAGGAAAGGAAATTGTTGTTATTTGAATATCTAATGTACACAACTAAGAAAAGACATTCTAAAATGGTGAAAGAATAAGTGGAATGAGGAGAGGAATGGAGACCTCTTTCTAGAGTGGCACTCCTATCTAACCAAAAAAGGAAATTCAATTCCCCTCTTCAACTTGTGCATGATTGATCCTAATTATGAAAATAATATTCATATATAATGTGAAAATATTATATATATATATATATAGAAGAATTTAAGGCATTATGTCACTCTAGACGAAAATTATAATTTTTATGTTACAAAGACTTGGAATTAGTATCTATTTTATAACTTTGTTTGATATTATAGAATTTTAAATTAAGCTACTTAAAATTTATTATCTACCTAATTCTTTTTTACAATAAGAGCCAAGGTATTATATTGTAACAAATGACTAACATTTCATTAACTTGAATCAACTTTTTTCAAATTATATAATAAGATACTAACATTTTACCTACTGTAAATTTAAAACACATATTAATGATTAATTATTTAATAAAAACAAAATTTATAAGTACTTTAAATAATGATATTTCATAATTAATTGATTAGGCAGCTACGTATAGACCACCTAAAAAAAGTATTTATTATTTGATTCATACCCTGATATTAAAAGTCTCTAACATGAGCAATACTTAAAATGACAATTCATAAAAGAAAAATACCAATACTAAGATCGGCTAGAACAAAGTGATCGCCAAAAGGAATTACTGAATAACTTAGGAAGACAGATATTAATGTTATGGATGGTTCAATACTGAATTAATGAATATATATCTTGTTGATGAAATATTATTTTCTTTCAAAATTAGTTTTGTCCCATATGCTAGAGCTTGAAGAATTTCTAAACGATCGACACATTCAGATCTGATACGTTATTATATTCTTACTGATTTATTTCTCTTTCTAACCAATCAATCAATATATAATAAGAAAAGAGTTTGAATTTGCTATTGTATGAGCAATTTTATCATCCATTAAAGTTTCGACACCATGATCTTGTCTTGCATTATTAAATCATTTTATATTTACTCTTTTCATTAAAAAGAATTTGGGCAACTTCGTATGTTTGAATTACACAAATTTTGTTCTTGTCTGGAAATCCAATAGATGCCGTCATGATTATGGTTGTCTTACGTAATGATACATTTTATTTATTTTCTTATCAATGTTGTCTAAAATAATTCAAGAAACAATTTGCAATTAGACATATAGTACTATTCCCTTTTAATTAGCACACAAGCAACATAAAGTAATTTATCTACTTTTTATTTTACTCATATATCTTCTCATTAGACTTTAACAGATGAAATCACTTATAGTGACTAATTAAATACATAAAATAAGGGCAGATAAGATCATTCAAAACAGATTAAAGGCTGAGTCATTGACTAACTTATGATACGGAGACAACCAATAAAACTTAGTACAACATGAATTTTTGAAACTACAAGATATTGAGCATACGATATCTATATAATACATATGTGTAGAATTATGTAAACGAAATTTCACAGTATAAAAAGAGTTATTAGTATGCATACCTTACGGATAGGAGAAATTGAAATCTGTAGTTGATTAGAGTATCATGCTAATAACGTATTTTAAATTAATAGCAAATAAAATATAATTAAGATCTCTTAGACAAGAAATGTACTAGGAGAGATGATTTATCTTCTTTCAAGTGTGTTGGAGTGTCTCTTCCAACAAATATGAAGAATATCTTTTTAGAGAATATACAAATCATAGTTAGGTATAAAAATTAAGTGATGCCTTAATTAGATACATGTATAAGATTCATTGAATGAAATATCCACACAATTAAATATATATTAACATTATTTTTAAATTTTTGTGATTGCTCTCTATCACATGGTATAGGAACAGCCATGAACGTGATTCAACTTTTTAAAATAAAAAATAATCATCTCCTTAAAACTACTATTCATTTTAGTCTAAGTTTTCTTTTTTTCATCCGATGTTTGTCATATTGAAGTCTGATTAAATTTAAAATTACGTTGAGAAAACTCACATTAAAGGGTAAAGCGATTCCTAGCATAGGCGACTCCGAAATCAGTAAGACTCGAATATAAAATCTCTGGATAAGAATTAAGAAGTACTTAACTACCACTCTAACACAACCCTTGTTGATTGAATCTAGTTATTCTATTATTCCCTCTTCTTCAATACATGATATGTTCGAATCTAAGAGATGGACTTTTTAATTTTAATTATAAAATTTATATATTTAAAATTAAATAAAAGATACTATAAGTTATAGTAAAATAATAACATAATTTAATTAGTAGAGTCCGAAAATTATAGAATGTATGCATATCTGTCACGACCCAGATCATCGTGAGTGGCACCCACACTAACCCTCCTGTGGGAGAACAAAAACTACATCCCAACTAATCAGCTTAACCAAAGTAATACACATTTAAAGCAACGAAAACAGGTTTAAATAACTATATGATTAATACATAGTCCCCATAAACTCCAAAGGTTTAAATAAACTAGTCAAACTAATGCGGAAGAACAACCCCTAGAACCTGAAAGTCATTGTACCAGAACTCTACTAAAGACAAGTCTAAGAATAAGGGGTACAACCCCGAAACTAAACAACAAAGAACAAGCAAGTCACTTAGTTGAGGACTATCTATAGCCGCTTGAAAATGTCCTGTACTCAACAAAGAACAAGCAAGTGCAGTATCAGTACACAACCACAGTGTACTAGTAGGATCACACGGCTATCCCAATAAGTGAACCATATGCAAGTAACCACAACATTATAAACATGCAAATACCAAACATATACAATATTAGTCATCTTTTCAGGATCAATGTAGCATCCCATGTTCTCAATAATACACATTGGTTATCAATTTAGAGAAACATACAGTCTTTCACTATCAATCATAATTAGATATGAACATAATCATCACAAGTAGATACACAATACAATTCAATGGTCCTCTCACAGAACCCAATTCAATGGTCCTCTCATGGAACCCACACCCAAACTGTTAGCGTACCGGTACGTGGTACCCGATCCAATATTTATGCCGAAACGTGGAAATCGATCCAATGTTTATGCCGGAACGTGGCAACCGATCCAATATTTATGTCAGAACGTGGCAGTCGATCCAAGTTAGTGTGTCGGAACGTAACACCTGATCCATTCAACAAACTATAATCACATTGTATATTCTCACAATCATACAACAAGAGGTGATTCATGGTATATAATTATTCAATTATCATCATTTACGATTAGGGTGATCAATAATGCAACATTCGCATACATACATGCATTATAATGCGCAATTACAAACATATATCACAACAACATGAAATCACAACCATCACCTACCTCGAATCCAAGCTTGAATCCCCTAAGGTACTTGAATCTTCCCTTCCAAATTCTTCCCGCTTGTTCGTGGTCTAAAAATATATAATTAACGCAAGGATCATCAATTAAAGGTCTAATTATCCGGATTATAACGAACTCAATAACCCTAGACCAAACCCATGAATCCCATACCCAGATTAGGGATTTTTCTACCATAATTCCCAGATCAAAACCCTCCCCATCGTTAATTACCCATTATATTACATTCTAGGGATCGAAAAATGGATTCGAGGAGTTAAAACCTTACATTTAGCCTCAAGAATGGTGGAAAACTGTCAAGAAAACCCCTGGGGTCGTTCCTTAGCTCTCAAAGTCGAAAATAACAGAATAAAATATTTATGGGGTTTATTTCTGATTTAAGTCGCGTCTGCCCCGCCATGGCGGGCCTAATCCCGCTACAGTGGCCCCACCCTGGCGGGAATAATTCATCCACAACGGCTTGCACGGAACTAGTAAGCAAATTTAAGAATTCCAAACCCACATTTCACAACACACCTTCATCCTATGACACTCAGAAAATCACGCTAAGATCAGTTTTGGGAGTTCTACTCACGCGAATTCAATTATGTAAAGTCGTACGGTTCCTTAACGTCTTAGCTATCTACTTATGTAATCAAATTCATTAATAGATCTCTCATTTGTTACCAGATTTCCCTGGACCTCAATGATTCTGATTTCATCCAAATCTGGACTAGACTAGGAAATCTCAAGTTACTATGAAAAAGTTTTTCTGATCCAACTCTTTCCCAATTGACTTTTTCTTAACGACAGAATCAGGTAGATACCAATTTACCCATCACTCGACCCCAAGTGATCAACTAGGAAAGACTGACTGGAGTATGGGTAGAGTAGTATCTGAATCGTCGAATTACTTGGAATACTTGTCTCGCATGCCCTTCTAGATTTCCCAAGTAGCTTCCTCAATCGGACGATGCTTCCATTAAACATTCACGGACTTTATCTATTAATAGCCGCCTGAAGATGCCCTGTACTCAACAAAGAACAAGCAAGTGCAATATCAGTACACAACCACATTGTACTGGTAGGATCACACGGTTATCCCAATAAGTGAAACATATGCAAGTAACCACAACATTATAAATATGCAAATACCGAACATGTACACTATTAGTCATCTTTTCAGGATCAATGTAGCATCCCACGTTCTCAATAATACAATTGGTTATCAATTTAGAGCAACATACACTCTTCCAATATCAATCATCATTAGATATGAACGTAATCATCATAAGTAGATACACAACACAATTCAATGGTCCTCTCACGGAACCCAATTAAATGGTCCTCTCATGGAACCCACACCCAAACTGTTAGCGTACCGATACTTGGTACTCGATCCAATGTTTATGTCGGAACGTGGCAACCGATTTAAGTTAGTGTGTCGGAACGTAACACCCGATCTATTCAGCAAACCAAAATACAATCACAATGTATATTCTCACAATCATGCAACAAGAGGTGATTCATGGCATACAATTATTCAATTATCCTCATTTACGATTAGGGTGATGAATAATGCAACATTCGCATACATGCATTATAATGAGCAATTGCAAACATATATCACACCAACATGAAATCACAACCATCACCTACCTCGAATCCAAGCTTGAATCCCCTAAGGCACTTGAATCTTCCCTTCCGGATTCTTCCGCTTGTTTGTGGTCTAAAAATATACAATTAATGCAAGGATCATCAATCAAAGGTCTAATTATCCAGATTATAGCGAACTCAATAATCCTAGACCAAACCCATGATACCCATACCCAGATTAGGGCTTTTTCCACCATAATTCTCGGATCAAAACCCTCCCCATCGTTAATTACCCATTAGATTACATTCTACGGATCAAAAAATGAATTCGGATAGTTAAAACCTTACCTTTAGCCTCAAGAATGGTGGAAAACTGTCAAGAAAACCCCTGGGGTCGTTCCTTAGTTCTCAAAGTCGAAAAGTGCAAAATAAAATATTTTTGGGGTTTATTTCTGATTTAAGTCGTGTCTGCCCCGCCATGGCGGGCCTAATCCCGCTACAGCGGCCCCGCCCTGGCGGGAATAATTTAGCCACAACGGCTTGCACGGAACCAATGAGCAAATTTAAGAATTCCAAACCCCCATTTCACAACACACCTTTATCCCATGATACTCAGAAAATACCCTTTCACGCTAAGATCAGTTTCGAGAGTTTTACTCACCCGAATTCAATTCTGTAAAGTCGTACGGGTTTCTTAACGTCTTAGCTATCTACTCATGTAATCAAATTCATTGATAGATCTCTCATTTGTTACCAGATTTCCCTGGACCTCAATGACTTCGATTTCATCCAAATCTGGATTAGGCTAGGAAATCTCAAGTTACTACGAAAAAGTTTTTCTGGTCCAACTTTTTCCTCATTGGCTTTTTACTAACGACGAAATCAGGTCGTTACAATATCTTATTTCCATCTTCATGCGGTTGAAAAGTTGTTTTCGATAAATTCTTGACTCAAAAAAAAGTAATCAAAACATGATAGAATGGAAAAATCGACAATAAAATAACAAAATAAGCAATTAATAAAAAGATCTAATATTTAAGAAACATAAGAAAAATTCTGATAAAAAAAATTATTCGTTTACATTTCAAAATTTAAACAGTGCCACAAAAATTAAGGCAAA
The DNA here is from genome assembly GCA_029582725.1 of Solanum chiquidenum. Classification (NCBI taxonomy): domain Eukaryota; kingdom Viridiplantae; phylum Streptophyta; class Magnoliopsida; order Solanales; family Solanaceae; genus Solanum; species Solanum chiquidenum. The sequence continues at coordinate 17,281 of JAJOOS010005100.1, forward strand.
AAAATATAAATATCCATCTTTTCACAAGTTGTATTTTTTTAATAGCCGCATTAAAATTTTGATTAATTTAAATCATCATCACATAAAATTCAAGAAAGAAGATCCTTATCGTGTTTTGTTTTTGTTTTAAAAACAAATTGGCACAGAAATAATTGCAATTAAGAGAGATCATGTGCCACCTCGTGGAGTCTTCAGACTAATCTATCTTGGTAATTGTAAATATATGCTGATTACACGCCGAATATAGGTTAACATAATCAAATATAGGTGATATTTTATTTTATTTTATTTTAAAATATGTAACGTTTTAGAATTGTTTAAAATTTTATTTTATTTTTCCAAAATTATCTTTATTTGCATAATCAAGAATCATTAATTATTTTTTCTGTTATCACGGATAAGTTAGTAAAAACACTTCTTATATTTTATAAATAAATAGTTTTTAAGGGATATGATCAAACTAAAAACGCAAACTTATTTTAAAATAGAAAAATATCCTATAGTTTGTATGCTCTTGGTCCCCTCCCTTCTTATTCATTCTACTCCTCTCGGGGTGAATCTAACATTTAGAATCAATATATTTAAAATGTATGTATCTATTGTATATTTATATTTTCTTCCACATACTTAGTATAGTAGCGCAGTTTCAAGCAACTCAATATAAGTAAACGTGTCGTTGAACCTTTTTATTATCAGCATAGTTTGTTTGGAATTTTTTTTTGTTATAGTGAATATTGTTATAAAGAACATATATTATAATATAATAAAAAAGATAATTTTAATTTTTCTTATTATTATAGTGAAATATTATTATAAAGGGTTTCTATTGTAATATTATTTAAACTATAGAATATACCATATGAATATTTGCGTAATAGTATTTACTATTTACATTTACATAGTAGTATATTGGATTACACATAATAATATTTCTCAATTTGCGAAATGGTTCTACATTTGTCCTTATTTACTAACGATATAAACTTTTCAACACATAAAAAATTGTCTTTACCAAGAAAAGCTAAATTTGCCCCTAAACTATATGAAATCGTTTAAAATTTAATAGGGACATATGACATTTAATTGGAAAAACACTCTAATTGGATTTTAAATATACTAGTGAGTCAATTTGATAACGCCACGAATAATTTTAAACCAAATTTTAACAAAGAGCAAAAATATCATATTGTTGAAAGACATCTTTTACCCTTTTATTATTGAAATGAAGTATCAATTGAACAAATGTTTTTACAAACAAACCAACTTCTATTTCCCTCAAATTTAGACCCCCACCTCTATTCACCACCTATAATTTCCTCTCATAACTCCATAGTAATTGAAGTTAAGGAGAATTGCAATGCAAAATGAAGACAATGGATAATTTAGGGGAGGGTGCAATGGAAAAATGGGGTGGAAAGTTATAAAGACAAACATGGCATAGAATTATTATTTTTTGTCTATGAGAAAAATGGATAATTTTCGAATGAAAATATTTTCTATCAAAATACCTTCCTATATATAGATTATTAATACTGTCTTTTCTTAGATAATTATTTATATGAAGGTTTTCGGGCATATCTCAATAAGATATTTCATTCATTCTTCGTGTGTTGTCCACAAAATCTAGTTATTTCAGGGTCCTAGTTGATAGTTACTTCTGAATTCCATTTCTACTACGTAATCAAATATGAGAGTTTCTTCTCATCGAGCTTCTTCAAAATCTTTCTAAGAGCTAGTGGCTGCCTTCCCTCTTTCGTAGTGGTTAAAGGCACAAGTGTTGTCCAATATTACAATTAAAAAACATACATTGTTAATGCACGCATAACTCTAACTAGCTAAACAACCCTACCAAATGGACTAAAACAATATTTGTTCATAAATTAGGACCAAATATGCAATTTTATCAATACTTAGACCATACTAAAGGTATCATAGGACCATACAAGTGGGACCATGTTCCCATTAAGATATCACACAAGTTCTGCCTAGGAGTATGGGGGCATACTGAAAACAAGAAAAATCCAAATAATTTTTTTTCGTACTAACATATCCTTATTGGTCACCCCCTTCATAAATTCTTGGGGACAGTCCCCCACCGGATCATTCACAGCGAAGATAATACTAATAATACTCAAAAAGGGACTACGAATCTCGTAACAAATCAAAATCATGGAGGAATGTGTTGTTGATGAACATGAGTTTCCTGGTTTCCAAACTTGTATTAAACCAAAAGATGAATTTGCAATAGTAAAAAGGCCACTAAGCAGGTTGCAAAGGCGCGCGCCTCGCCCTCTTCAGCTCAAGCCCAGCAGCAGCAGCAACAACAACTCTCTTGATTATAAAGGTGCATTGTTAAATAAGCTAATGGATTCATCTGAATCTTCTTCTTCTGCTTCGTATTCGTCTTGTTGTCATAGTAAAGATCCAATTCCTTTGCTTTCTCCCCTTGTGTTGCCTTCTTTGCTTGAATCTACAACAAAATCTCATTGCTTTTAGCTTTGAATAGTTATGTACATTGGATAGATTTTTCTCATTGTTGATATATGCACAACACTTTCAAAACTCCTTATGTTGCATTATTGACTCTTCCATATCTCTCTTTGTCAATAACTTTGTCTTAAAAAGATTGGTAACATTGGCACACAACAATGGTAAGGGAAAGTCCCTCTTACATATTACAGGAATTAGCAACAGACAAATTCTGTAATACTAACAAAATAACAATATCCGTTGCTAATTCCGCAGAAAGAAGTTTTTACGGGGTCGCTATCTTCCAAACTTTTAAAAAGTATGATTCCGATGAACGAATAATCATTGAATCCTTCTCTTTCTGGACAACACATACAAATTAAAGAGACCCATCCGTAATTTAGTAAACTTTAGAGAGAGAGATATTAATTAATTCACTTCTCCTCTATTTTTGTACCTCAGATTGTCTATTTTTCCCTTTCTTTTCTTGGTAAAGGTCCCAGTTTAAAGTTTAAACAGATGAAACTAAAGATGAGAATGCTTGCTCACGAGATTTTTAGAAAAAAACTCTATGAAATAAACAAACAAGTTCCCTTCGAAAGATGATAAATAAATTAGATATTCCATCCGTTCTGATTTGTTTGTCCTATTTTATTTTTAATCCGTTTAAAAATAAATTTCTCTTTCCTTTCTTTGACAACTCTTTAATTCTAATTTTCTATTTGGTATGTTTAAGACCACAAGTTTAAAGGTCATTTGAATTTTGATACATTTGACATATATTAATTTAAGACAACAAGATTCAACATATTTTTTTACTTTCTTAAACTTCGTGTCAATTCAAAACTAGACAAACAAATTAAAACGAAAAGATAATAAAAGAGAAATATACAAAAGAGACACACATTTAACATGATTCGATTAACTGACATAAAATCAGGTACAAAAATATCGAGATAAATAACATCACAAAACTCACTTAGAAAAAAAAAGATTTCACACAAGTGACTAGATAAGACTTGTGTCTCACAAGCTAGTATATATGAAAATGAGACGCACATAGATATATACATCAAAATTATATTGATTTCTCTTTGAGTGAAATGATACGCAATGCACCATCTAAACTTAAGAGCATCAACCATAGGAAGCTAGCGTTGCTTTAGGTACAACAATTGGACCAATTAAATCATTCACAACGAGCCCGGCCTACATGGACTAAACATAAAATGAGAGATTGAGAGACGTAAATTCTTGTTGAATTTTGAAAAATACATCTATAATCGGTGAAATATCCTTAAGGATAGTGTCATAACTATGCCTCAAGCTATAACAATTTTCATGATTTCAAAATCATCCAACATAATCTAAACATTTGGTTATAAAATTCTCAAACTACCATACAAAGCTAATCCTCCATTGCATACATGATCACTTCTAATCAAAATCGACCTCATGAGGTTAGTTTTTGTAATGAATCAGCCTCAGTCCAATAGGAAAACCAACAAGAATATCACACAAATAGATATTGGGCCAAGTAAAAGCAATTGGGCCAGACCTTCACAAAAAACCACATTTATCACTTATGTTTTAGGGAAACTTTCACAAATAGCCATTATAATAAACTTAATTATGCTCCATAGCTATAGTTTGCATATTTACGGGTTGTAGCTATAGTTTAAGCTGCTTCATTTGTATAATTCACGGATTTGTATAATTTGCAGGTTTGTATAATTCGCGGATACATTTGTATAATTCAGTTATTTTTGTAGAAACTCGAAATAACGAATTTATACAATTACAAACATCAGAAGTGCAAATAGTTATACAAATTATATTATACAAATTCTGAATTATACAAAAGTTATACAAAT
>JAJOOS010005101.1:0-42776 GCA_029582725.1 Solanum chiquidenum
AATATCACAATCCATCATTTAAAACCACTTAATGCAAGAACCCTTGAGTAGAGTAACAAATAGAAGTTTTTCATAACTTTGAGAATTTGAAAACCCCTTTGAAATTGGTTCTAAAGCGAAAACTAGCTTTAGATAAAGAGCCACCATATGTTAGTATTGAGAAAACCCACGAAAATTTGATGCAAGAAACCTTCAATTCGAAACCTAGCTCCAACTTGACCTTTGCCTTCAATGGTGTTCTAGAGAGAACCCCCTTCTTTTTTTTGAAGAATGAATTAAAACAAACCTTTTTAAAAGTTTTAATACCATGTATAGAAATTAGAAATAATATAAATATACCCACTTTTTTTTAATTTAACTAAAATTAATATTTACGAAAATGCCCCTTGCCTACATGGATCTACCAAATAAAACTAAGGCAAAGTCCAATTTTTATTTTGGAAAATTTCATAACTCCAATTTATGCTTAAACTTTAAAAATTCATACGTTAGGCTCTAGTTTCACCTATCTATTTTTTTTTTAGGGTCGCTACAGGTGTGTTGAATCTGCAGGTCAAATTGTGGAAAGTGGTTGAAAAGTGCAAGTTGGCGAGCCAAAGCGCCAGTCAGTGAATCGCTGAAGAGATCGGCGATCCTGACTCAGACCGCCGTTAGACTCAACACAACTTTAAAGTGGAATCTGTAAAACTCGACGAGACCAGGAATTTATTGGTGAGTCACCGACCAGGTCGGCGATCGCGATCTTGTCCACCGTTTGGACCCCCAGATTAACTGGAAGTCTTGTAAAACTCGGTGAGGTAAGTTACCACTCGGCGTGTCGCTGAGTAGTTTGGTGAGCACGACTAATGTCGCCCAATGGGCGAGAACTAGACGGTTTTTAAAAGGCCAAATGTTTAAACCTTCAAACTCTTCACTTTCCCTCACTTTCGACCTTCACAAACACACACCTACTTAATATTTTCAATAGTTTTGCATTCTATAAGTATTTTAGTTGATTGATTTATGCTCGATATTGGGATTACATTGACACCTAGCATTTCAATATCAATTTAATTGGCATAAAGGTTGGTTTCCAAACCCTGAGTTTATTTTTATCAATTTCGTACTCTTATGATAATGATCTTATCTTGTTGAAGTATGTTGGGCATCTCTGATAGGATTAGAATGTTTAAATGCCTTCTTTGAATTGATAATCTTACCCGTAATGTTTTGATTGTTGAAATCCTGTATTTTTATGCGTTAAAATGAACTAAATTTTGTGGGGTTGTTCTTGCATATTGTTTAGTTTAGTTGGGCGAAGTCTAAGTGGCCCGTATTTGTGCCAAACAACCTAATTTTTCCGATGATAAAATGGGTGACATCATTCTTAAGGGCAAAAGTCATCAATCGGCCAAATTTGGTAAAACCGGGAGAAGTCTGAGTATCCCGGGGTAATGGGTGCTATGGGTATAGTTTTAATTTAAGTTGTGCATGCTTTGATTTTGTTTTCGGGGGTTGCGGGGTTGAACTCAAGAAGTTTGGTTGAAAGTAGGCACGTTGGTTCATTTGGCGAGCTGGGTCGAGCTCGCCGAACCACTTGGCGATTCACCAAAATTCCCCATCTCACATTTTAATTTCATGCTTAATGTGTTGTTTGGCTCTATAACTTTCGGCGAGAAGCCTGGGTCGCCAAAGGCACTCGGTGACCCGCCGAAAGACTTCTCGATCGCCTTTTATCTGCACCCCTGAGCCCTTTTTGCACTGTAACTTTCAGCGGGCTAGCCCTTGCTCGCCGAAAGCTGTCGGTGATTCGGTGAAAAGCCCTTTCCATTGCCAACTTTCCAAGAGTTTAGAGCCAATCCTTTCGGCAAGCTCGATCTGGCTCACCAAAGTGATTCGACGACTCACCGACTGGATCGGCGAGTCTGTCTGCAACTATTTTTCTGTGAATTTAATTGAGTTGTTTCTAACTTTTGTCCAATGTTTTGCAGATATGGAACAAACAAATATAGACGTGCCATCTCGAAAGAGAGTATGGGGTATTACTATAAATGAAGGGGGATCAAATCCTCCAAAGAAAGGCAGACAAGAGCCTCCTCCAGGTGACAAAGGCAAGGGCAAGAGGCCCATATCCGACAGGGTGACTATTGTTTCCCAGGTTTCTTTATCTGAGTCTGAGGATGAACAGCCTTTGCAGTCCCGGCGGAATGAAATATGGGCTAGATCTCAACCTGACTCAGCCAGAGTCCCTCCTGTCTCCACACCAGCAGACTCAATGCCAATTCCGGCACCTCCCGTGGCTCCTGTGCCACCAATCATCCCTCCACCTAGGCTTCTCCAAAAATTGAAAGGCGATGGTTTGCGAACCATCCACGAGGAGAAGCTATTATCTATAGAGGGTTTGGAGGGCAAATACTCGTATGTGAGGGACACCCTCCACTACCATAGGTTTGATCAATTTACCAGGCCCCGAGGCCCTCACATTCCTTCATGGGTCCTGGAGTTCTATACAGCCTACCGTGACTTGGTCCCGAAGAGCAAGAAGAAGGTGAATGAGCTCAGATCGATGAAGTCCATCATGGTACGAGGAAAGGAAATTGGGTGCAATAGTGAGTACATAAACAATGTACTAGGTAGAGCTATGCATTCTACGCACCCTTATGTTGGATTGCCTGTTGCTCAGTCCTTAAATGATTTGAAAGGCTTGTTGGCACCTCTGATTTACGATATCACCCCGAGGTGGATCGAGGTAGGAGCCCTTATTGAGAAGAGGGACTTGGGTGTTGCTGCCCGGTTCTAGTTTGGCTTTATCAGCAGCACCATCATGCCATCCTAGAACGAGTCTATCCTCTGCCATCCCAAGGCGGCATGCCTTGGGTCCATCATCTCCCAGAGGAGAATCGACATGGGACTCCTTATTGAGCAGGAGATGGCTATGAGGGCCAAGAAGAGGCAGACTTCCTTGCTATTCTCGGTCCTGATCACTGAGTTATGCCGACATACTGGAGTGCCCAAGTATGACATGAGAGACATTGAGGTGACACCTTCCTCATCCACTAACATCAGGCATATTGAGGCCGAGTACACTCGTGAGGAGGCTGATAGGAAGAGAGAAGCTCCGAGAAATACTTCTCCGGAGGTTGATGTTGATTGCATACATGCAGAGGCCTCTGTGCCTACTCCAGCCTCTGGGCCTTCAGGTACTTCTGCCCTTCCTTCCACTTGTTCACAGGCTCCAGGTACCTCTACTTCCTCCCAGCATACCAAGATTACTCAGGGGATGATCCTGAAGTTGGGGAATCTGACCCATTCAGCTGATGTGAGGGCGACCCATTTAGAGATATATGTCCCCTTGATGATTGAGGCTGCTATCTTTGCTGCACTGACTCCCCTCCAGGCTTCTGTTGACGATCTAGCTACTAAAGTCACAACTTGTAAGAGCAGGCAGGGGGAGACCTCCGAGGTTACGACTTTAAGAGCCGAGTTAGCTAACTTAAGGAAGGACGTAGACTATCTAAAGTCTACTGACTTCACTTCATTGTTGGAGGTAACAAATGATATGGATGCCCCTGAGACTTTAGAGATTCCTTCGGGTACCACCGGAGATATACAAAGGTATGAGGAAACAATTGATGAGTCGGATGCTGAGACCGATGAGGAGCAGATATAGATACTGGAGGAGAGCATTTACGGAGACTTTCCCAATCATGAGGAGACTATTATGCAGTCGCTGACTGAGACATCGCTGGCAGCTCCTAGAGGGTCTGGTACTGCTGCTCATTCTAAGGTGACTCCGGGTACTGAGGCTCGAGATCAGACTGTTGCACCTAGCACTGATGCCTAGACAGATGGAGCAACTCTGTAGACAAAATTACCTCTTTACCTCCCTCTCTATCTTACTTTATTTTAACTTTTGGATATATTTGTTTGCATTTGAGGACAAATGACTTTATTTGTGGTGAGGTGAGGCCCAACTTTTGTGATCTTTTGTGAATATTGATGTTTTCTTTATATAATTGGGTTTTGAGCTGAAATTGTGTTTTTACACTGCTTTTATGGATGGTTGAGCTTGTGGCTCCTTATTTTTTATTGAAAATGGTTTTTGACACTTCCAAAAATATTTGCCACCTCTTGTTTGTGCTGAATGTGGCTGTTGTTTTTCCAATTTGAGTATCAGTTTTGATCAATACCGATAACTTGAATAGTGCTCATAATAATAAAAAAAATGTGTGGCTACGATGAGGCCAAATGAAGTTGCATAGTCAATATGTGATCTCTTTGCATCTCATTGTGACTAGCCAAGTATCGAATTGAGTATCTTGTGAGGAACATTGCACACTAGCAACAGTGTGGAGTCTTGTTTGACTTTGGTGGTAATGTCTTGTGTGATGAGCTTACCGTGAACCATGTGTGAAGATACTTAGAATTTGCCCCGTTGGTCCGGTTGACTAAGTGATGTGAACTCTTGAGATGATCTTAGGCAACTTTAAAGAGTGTGAAACAATTTGACATTATACCTCTTTTTTTGGCCTACCTTGTGAGTGTGTGAACCTCTTTTGAACACCCTTTGAGCCATAACCTTTACTTGGAAGAAACTTGATGAAAACATAACCTTTCTTGATCCATTACCCATAATCCTCATGATCTATGGTCTGTTTGAATAGCCAACTTAGGCCAAAAGCTTATGTTGGGGCTGTGGTAAAAAGAAAAGGTGAATCAAGAAAATGCAAAGAAGTCCCTTGTGCCCATGTTTTAAGAAAAAAGGAACCCCGCCATACAAAGAAAAGAGAGAAAAAGAAGAAAAGAATGAAAAAGTTGTGGAATAAAGTTGTGAAAATACAAAGAAAATGGAGTTCCCAACAATCCATGGAAAGTGAATAATGGGATGACTTGTGGGCACGATTAAGAATGATGAAGAAAAGGAAAGAAAGTGTTGTTCACACCACATTTCATGAGGACTATAGCCATTGAGCCTAAATGACCATACCTTTGCACTCAGCCCCATTACAAGCCTTGAAAAGACCTTTTTGATCTTGAGTAAGCTGAAGCAAGTGTTGATTGGAAAATACGGGCAAACCTATGGGTGAAGTCATACATTGTGTTCATCTTTGTGAGTGTGAGCGTTGCATTTGATTCCAAAACTTTAATTTGTTGAACCATTGTGTGTGAATATGGAATCATTCTTTGTTTGAGGGTATTTGATCACCTTTGTTGAGCTTGAACTTGCATTTGAAGCAAGTAATGTGAGCTTGAGATTCTTTGATACTGGTGAGTCACAACTTGAGTGCTTGAGTGCGCAATTGATCCTTGCATGAGTAAGTTGAGTCTCGTTGTGTGCATTCATGATTGAGTCTTGTGTAGCACTGTTTGAGACATCCTTTTTGAACTGCTGAACTTGAGTTTTACTTGGGGACAAACAAAATTTTAAGTTGGAGGTGTTGATGAGTCCACAATTTGGACTCATTTAGGGCTTTATTTGAATAGATTTAGTGTCCTCAAATGCATATTTTGTGCCAATAACTGATGTAAATCCTTGAATTTTAGGTATTTGGATTAAGGGACAAAGCATTGACACTATTGAGCAAAAAGTAACAAGGCCGCTGAAAGAACGAAGGAAAGAAGGCCTGAGGATCACCTAACCCATTAGGCGAGTCACCGAACGGCCAGGGTCTCACCTAATGTTCCACAGTGCCAAGCCCTAAAGGATAAAATCTAGTCGACAAGAGAAATGAGGAGTTAGTAAGTCACCGAACAGTTCCACGATGCAGTGCCATATCATCCAAAGTTTTAGAACCTCAAGGATGCTTAAGGCAAAATCAAAATGGCAATGAAACCGACCAAAGGGCGGATCGCCGATTGGATTGGCGATCCTGACTAACTGCGCCAAATGGTCCTTCGCAGCACACATTTTGACAACAATAAATACTTGTTTAAATTTTTAGCATCCGATCCGATTTTAGTTTTTGTTAAATCATATTATTCTTCAATTTTTGAAGTGTAGAGCTTAGAACTGAATAAAGAGACAATATTTCCTTAGCTTTGATGTTTTGAAGATTTCCATTTCTAAGAAATTGGAAGTGGGTGTTGAAGATTCTTCATCTTAGACCTTTGTAAAGACTATTTCAATCCTACCCAGTTGATAAAAACAAAACTTGGTATTCATTTTTACCTTTATACTATGTCTAGCTAAAACCCCAATTCTTGGAGTGTGATTATGTGATTATGGGTAGCTTTAACTACTGGGTATTGTTAATTAATAGTTGATTTGTTGTTTAAAAGTGATTTGGTTAAGTAATTATGGTTGAATTTAATGGGTTGTAGTTGCAAATACAATCTTAACTTCGTGTTTTTGGCTTGTTCATAGAGAGGTTTTAAAACTAAAATTACTGAATCGATGATCTATGGGTATTAGGTAGTGATGGGTTCAGCTCGAGAGAGTGAATCCTAAACCCTTTTACACAGATTCAGCTTGATGAGTCCACAAATTAGACTCATTTAGGGCATTATTTTGATAAGAATAGTGTCCTCGAATGCTTATTTTGTCTAAATATCTGATAATAACTCTTAAGTTTCAGGTATTTGAAGTTTTAGTGAAAGCATGGACACTTAGGCGCAAAAAGGAACAAAAAGGCTGAAAAGAGTGAAGAAGCTGAAGCCTGAGCTCCACCGAACACGCTTGGTGAGTCGCCAAAGGGACAAAATCCGCCCTTTGTTCCAGTACGCGAAGCCCTGAAGGAAGAGGATAAAAAAGGTGATAAACGGAGCAGTCGGCGCTTCACCGAATAGTTCCGTGAAGCAGTACTATACTTCCTAATGATCCAGAATGTGAAGATGTTGAAGGCAAGCATGAAACGACGATGAAACAGAAGAATGACGAGTCGCTGAGTCGTTCGGCAACGTCGACTAACTTCGCCGAAAGATCCGCCAGCGCTATTTTCTGTAGTCTATAAATACTAAAATTATTTATTAATTTTGAAGAGTGGAACATTAATTTTAATTTGCAGAACAGAATAGTACTTTTTGGGATATTTTTCTCTTAAGTTTGGAGAGGGTTTTGTGGGAGACTTAAAGAACGAAGGGTTTCATCTTCCCTAAGTTGGAAGTGGGTCTTCTCCATTCTTCTTCCTTTGCTTAAATCAAGGTTTAATTGCTTATACCCATTTGATTTCACTATCATTTTAGGTGTATTTTGTTATTTCTTGATGTGTGACTAAAAACCCCCATTCTTGGGGTGTGATTTAGCAAATATGAGTTGATATTATTGTTGGGTCTTGCTTGCTGATAGGTTAGATGTAGTTTGGTGGTGATTTCACCTAGTGGTTGTGGTTTAACCTAAAGGGTTTGTAGTTGCAAATACAAAGCCACCCATGTGTTTTCGGCTTGCCCGAGAGGGAGGTCGCGAAACCAAGACCACTAGACTGATGGCCTAAGGAGTGGGTCGACATGAGGTTCATCCCGAGAGGGTGAGTCCTAGTCCCATATTCTAACACTTAGCTCGAGAGAGTGAGTGGGGTAAGGCGTAAGCTGGTCTTCATGCGGCAAATGGGTGTCCGAGAGGAACACATTTGAAATGGGGTAAGTTACCCGAGAGGGAACTTATTTCCATTTAAAGCTTAGCCTAGGCACCATTATCTTACTATGTGTCCCCCCCCTTTAATTTACTATGTTTTTACTCGTTAATGTATTTAGCTACGACTAGTTAGAACTAAATTTTATTTTTCTATCAATTCTTAAAACCACTCCCTTGGGACACGACCCCAACCTTTAGTTGGGTTACTATATTATCGACGATCGTCGACACTCGTACCGTAGGTTAGTGTCGTTGGTCACGATAAACATCAAAATGGCACCGCTTCCAGGGACTGGTGTTATTTGAGAATTTTTAGATTCGTAGAATTTTTGTTCTTCCTAGTGTAGTTTTACTAACTTAACTTTTAGTCTTGTTTTGTTGATTGTGTAAGCATTTCATAAAGCATGAGTGTTAACGGCAGTAATGGCAGCCAAGTGGGCCAACAAGATGACATCGGTAACCTTAACGATGTCCAAGAGATAAATGTCAATGACCCCCATCTCATGGGAGGTGTTGGAGCCATCCGCTTACCCCCAGTAGAGGGAAATGCAATGTTCCATATAACGAGCACTATGTTGCAGCTCCTGCAACTAAAAGGACTCTTCAACATATTGGCTCATGAGGATCCCCATGAGCATCTTCGAATCTTCGTAGACTTTTATGGGCCATTCTCTTTCAAGAATATCCCTCAAGAGTCGGTCAGGCTGTGATTATTCCCATTTTCTCTGATGGGGAAAGCTTGCTAGTGGTTAGGTGAGTTACCACGTAACTCGATCACTTCATGGGAGGAGTTGGTCACCGCATTTAATGTGTGTTTTTTCCCTCCCTCGAAGATGATGACTATTCGGGATAGCATCTAAACCTTCAAGCGTTTGAATGGAGAGCCTCTGCACGAAACTTGGCTCTGGTTTGAAAAATTGGTGCTACTATGCCCAACCCATGGTCTAACTGATAACGTGCTTCTTCAATACTTTTATCGGAGTCTAGATTCGATAAACAAAGGTGTAGCTGACCAATTCTCGCTCGGAGGATTAATGCAGCAACCACAAGCAGTAGCAACTCAACTTCTCGATGGCATGACAACCATCAACAGGGCGTTGTACACCTACGAAGACCAGCTCTCACCGGTCACATTTCAGCTATCCAAGGAACATGTTGTGAAAGATAATGAGAGAGACCAAACATGGTCAAGATCATGACGCAACTTGATATTTTATCCAAGAATGTCATGGGGGATGGGGCCCGTGGTGTTAATGCTATGGGAATTGGGGGTGCAAATTCTGAGGAGACGAAGTTTGAAGCCATGTATGACGAGGAAGTGAATTTTCTAGCTAACCAAGGCGGGGGATACCGCTCAAACTACCCAAAGCAGGGTGGTAATCAAGGATGGGTCAGAGATGAAGGCTGGAAGGATCAAGATTGTGAATGGAGGGACCATAATCCAAATTAGAAGGATGGGGAGAAAGATAGATATGTGCCTCCCCACGAGCGTCAGAAACCCAAGGATTCGGAATATGGTAGGTCTGAGCATTTGCTCTCGCGTATTCTAAAAAAAGTTGAAGGGTCAGACAAAATGCTAAAAGGTATGAAAGAAGCCGTGTCTACCCTCAGCCAGACTATCACCTCTTATTCAGTTTCAGTCAAACAGTTAGATACCTAAATAGGTCATATCTCGTCTCATCTAAATCCGAGACAACAAAGGGGTTTGCCTAGTAACACAATGGCCAACCCCAAGAGTGAGGTCTGAAGGTTAATTTGCATCGCGCCGCGACATTAACTAAGGCGCTGTTTGGGAGGTAACCCAAAACCATTTACTCACCTTTTGTTATCTTAATAAAATAATAGTGTGTTGTTTGTACAGATTGAGTAAGGAAAGTGCATGAAAAGATATATGAGGGAGAGCAACAGTTCAGTTTGGCGGATCACCGACAAGTTCGATGTACCCGATCATTCCCACCATTTGACGCGATACATCTTAAAGGTTGAATCTGTAAAACTTAGTGGAATATGAATTTTGTCGGTGCATCGCCAATCCAATTGGCGTTCTTGATACTGACCACCGATGCACAACTCACCTGAACTAAAAACTCTTTTATATTTGGTGAGGTACATAGACATTCAGTGTTACGCCGAGTGACTGAGCGAGATTGACTAACATCGCCGAATGAGCAGAAACTAGACGGTCACAAGCCACAGGTTTAAAAGATCCATTTTATTCACTTTCTTTCACTTTGTCCCTTTTCACAAAGTCACACTCGTACTCTAGTACTTATATTTCTTGCACTTTAAAAGTATTTTAAGTGTCGAATTGTGCTCGGATTAGGATCACATTGCTGCCTAGCAAGTCAGTATTATCTAATTCGGCATCAAACATTGGTAATCAAATCCCTCAGTTATTTGAGCAACACTTTTACTCATTTGCATAATTACTGGCAGTATACAATCTCTGTTGAGTCTCTGAGTTGCTGGGATGGTACATATTATCGATTAAGACTTGGTATTTTCTGCATGATCTGAGGGACTACAACTTAACTTTACTTTGAGTTGAACTGTTGCGCGGTTGGAATAGAAGTTTCTTTGGGTTTTCATTGAAATTGAGTTATATAAGTGTAAGTTGCATTATCTGGGGTTGCAGGGTGAAATTTGAAAGGCTGGGTAAAAAATAAACACGTTGAGCTGATCGGCGAGATGGACAAATTCCACCGAACTGCTCAGCGGTTCACCTAACATCACCACTTAGGCTTTAAATGAATACTTTATGCATTGATTAATATGTGACTTTCGGCGGTCAGTTTAATTCGCGAGATGCACTCGGCGGTCCCCTGAAAGATCCCTTATTCGCCTTTTGTCTGCGTCTTTGTATAATTTGTACATCGTTTTCAACGACTTGCCTAATAGGCTAAGCACTTCGCCGACTAGCTTTGCTAAGCGAGTCCAAAATCAGACACTTTTTCGCTCCTATTTGAATTATTATTGAACTTAGCCTTGGAGTCTTTGCAGAAATGGATAGACCAAAAGTCGCAGGGAGAAATGATATACCCAGGCAGATAAGAGCGCGCGAATTTAAAGAGAATGTAAAGAAAGCATAGCTAGCCAGACAAAGGAAATATACCCAGGAAGCCAGGGAAAAGAGATGAATCCCCATCTACCCTAATGTGCCTCCATGGGATCGAGGTTTAGTTAATACAATACGGGCCTTCGGAGTAGCTCATGAGATAGATCAGATGATTGCGGCTAATCTTGCTGCAGGGGCCATGGCAGAGGCAAACAATGATGATCAGCACAACAATAACCTGGGGACCATTGTTTCACTTCAGGGAGATGCATCGGGGACTAATTCCTCAGCAGATAGAGACACTGCATAGACAAAACCTTTCTCCATCCTCCTCTCTACCTTGCTTACATCTACTTTTGAATTCAGTATTACCTGCATTTGAGGATAACTTGATTTTAATCTGTGGTGGGGTAAGGCTCACCTTTTGTGTGCTTGTTTTAGATACTTGTGTTTTGTGAATATTTGGGTTATCTATTTTAATTGTGTTTTTAAAACTGTTTTACGATTGTTTAAGCTCGTGGCTCCGTTTAATTTTAATTGCAAAATGATTTTGAATAATTTTGACCCTTTCGAAAAAATTTAAATTTTTCACATATTTTTTCCACCCCTCGTGAAGTGAATGTGGTTGTTCTTTTTCAAAAATTTAAGTCTCGATTTTGATCAATACCGATGACTTGAATAGTGCTCTCAATTGAACGAACATGAATGTACAGCTACGGTGAGGCCAAATGAAGTTGCATAGACAATATGTGAACTCTTTGCATCTTGTTGTGATTAGCCAGTTATCGAATTGATTCTCTTGTGATGACCGTTGCAAACTAGCAAAAGTGTGTAGTCTCGTTTGATTTAAGTGTCGATGCCTTGTGTGATTAGCTTGCTTTGAACCATGCATGAATAAACCTAGAATTTTCCATGTTAATCTGATTGATTTAGAAAGGTGTCCTCTTGAAATGATCTTAGGCAACTTTAAAGAGTGTGAGCCAAATTTGACATATACCTCTTTTGTGGCCTACCCGTGAGTGTGTGAAACTATTTTGAACACCCTTTGAGCCTTACCTTTATTTGAAAGAACCTTGATGAACCCTAGACCTTACTTGACCCACTACCTATAATCCTCTCAATTTGTGATTTAGTGAAAAGCCAACATAGGCATAAACCTAAGTTGGGGGTGTGGTGAAAAGGAAAAGGAGAAGTCAAGAAGTACAAGAAAGAGTCCCCCCTAACCCATGGTATTACATAAGTGGAAACCCCCCTTTAATTCAAAAAAAAAAATTGTAGAATAAAGTACGAAGGAAATCGGGTTTCCAAGCAATCCATGAAGGTGAATAAAAAGAGGACTTAGATTAACTAGAAAAATAATTGATAAAGGAAAAGAAGGGAATGCCTTGAGAATACCACATCCCACGAAGAAAAAATCACTGAGCCCAAATAACCATACATTTATACTCAGCCCCATTACAAGCCATAGAAAGACCTTTTTGATATTGAGTAAACCGAATAGAAAGTCGATTGGAAAATAAGGGCAAACCTATGGGTGAAAACATGCATTGTGTTTCTCTCTTTTTTGAGTGTGAGTGTTGCATCTGATTCCTGACCTTGAATTGATTAACCTCTGTGTGTGAATATGGAATCATTCTTCATGTGAGGGTATTTAGATATTTTTCGTTGAGCTGGAACTTGCACAAGTAGCAAGTACTGCGAGCATGGGAATCTTTGGTAATGGTATGTCACAACCTGAATCTTTTAGTACACAATTGATCCTTGCACAAGTAAATTGAGTCTTGTTGTGTGCATTCATGATTGAATCTTGTGTAACACTGTTTAAGACATCCTTTTTGAACAACTGAACTTTAGTTTGCTTGAGGACAAGCAAAAGTTTAAGTTGGGGGTGTTGATGAGTCCACAAATTGGACTCATGTAGGGCTTTATTTTGATAATTTTAGTGTACTTGAAT
This sequence comes from Solanum chiquidenum, assembly GCA_029582725.1. Lineage (NCBI taxonomy): Eukaryota > Viridiplantae > Streptophyta > Magnoliopsida > Solanales > Solanaceae > Solanum > Solanum chiquidenum. The sequence goes on from JAJOOS010005101.1 coordinate 12,559, forward strand.
GCTTATTTTGTCTAAATATTTGATGATAACTCTTAAGTTTCAGGTATTTGAAGTTTTAGTGAAAGCATGGACACTTAGGCGCTAAAAGGAACAAAAAGGCTGAAAAGAACGAAGAAGCTGAAGCCTGAGCTCCGCCGAGCACACTTGGCGAGTCACCAAAGGATCAAATTCCTCCCTTTGTTCCAGTACGCGAAGCCCTGAAGGAAGAGGATAAAAAAGGCGATAAATGGAGCAGTCGACGCTTCACCAAATAATTCCATGAAGCAGTACTATACCGCCTAATGGTCCAGAATGTGAAGATGTTGAAGGCAAGAATGAAACGGCGATGAAAAAGAAGAAGGGCTAGTCGTCGAGTCATTCAACGACATCGACTAACTTCGCCGAAAGATCATCCGCCAACGCTATTTTCTGTAGTCTATAAATACTTAACTTATTTATTAATTTTGAAGAGTGGAAAATTAATTTTAATTTCCAGAATAGAATAGTACTTTTTGGGATATTTTTCTCTTAAGTTTGGAGAGGGTTTTATGGGAGACTTGAAGAAAGAAGGGTTTCATCTTCCCCAAGTTGGAAGTGGGTCTTCTCCATTCTTCTTCCTTTGCTAAAATCAAGGTTTAATTTCTTATACCCATTTGATTTCACTATCATTTTAGGTGTATTTTGTTATTTCTTGATGTGTGGCTAAAAAACCCCATTCTTGGGGTGTGATTTAGCAAATATGAGTTAATATTATTGTTGGGTCTTGCTTGCTGATAGGTTAGATGTAGTTTGGTAGTGATTTCACCTAGTGGTTGTGGTTTAACCTAAAGGGTTTGTAGGTGAAAATACAAATCCACCCATGTGTTTCCGGCTTGCCCGAGAGGGAGGTCGCGAAACCAAGACCACTAGACTGATGGCCTAAGTAGTGGGTTGACATGAGGTTCAGCCCGAGAGGGTGAGCCCTAGTCCCATATCCTAACACTCAGGCCGAGAGAATGAGTGGGGTAAGGTGTAGGCTGGTCTTCATGCAACAAATGGGTGTCCGAGAGGAACGCATTCGAAACGAGGTAGGTTGCCCGTGAGGGAACTTATTTCCATTTAAAGCTTAGCTAAGTCACCATTATCTTACAATTTTCCTATCTAAGGCATGTTCTTTCTTGTGTAGTTTACTAACTTAACTTTTAGTCTTGTTTTGTTGATTGTGTAGGCATTTCAGAAAGCATGAGTGTTAACGGCAGTAATGGAAGCCAAATGGGCCACCAAGATGACATTGGTAACCTCAATGATGTCTAACAACCAAATGTCAATGACCCTCATCTCATGGAAGGTGTTGGAGCCATCCACTTACCCCCAGCCGAGGGAAATGCAGTGTTCCATATAACGAGCACTATGTTGCAGCTCCTGCAAAAAAAAGAACTATTTAGCAGATTAGCTCATGAGGATTCCCATGAGCATCTCCAAAACTTCGTAGACATTTATGGGCCATTATCTTTCAACAATATCTCTCAAGAGTCGGTCAGGATGCGATTATTTCCATTTTCTCTAATGGGGGAATTTTGCAAGTAGTTAGCTGAGTTACCACGTAACTCGATCACTTCGTGGGAGGAGTTGGTCACCGCATTTAATGTGCAATTTTTCCCTCCCTCGAAGATGATGATTATTCGGGATAACATCTAAACCTTTAAGCGTTTGAATCGAGAGACTCTGTATAAAACTTGACTTCGGTTTAAAAAATTAGTGCTACAATGCCCAACCCATGGTCTACCTGATAACGTGCTTCTTCAATACTTTTACAGGAGTCTAGACTCGGTAAACAAATTTGTAGCTGACCAAATCTCGCCTGGAGGATTAATTCAGCAACCATATGCAGTAGGAGCTCAACTTCTTGATGGCATGACAACCATCAACAGGGCGTGGTACACCCCCGAAGACCAGGGCTCACCGATCACATTTCAGCTATCCAAGGAACAAGTTGAGAAAGATAATGAGAGAGACCAAAACATGGCCAAAATTATGATAGAGCTTGACATTTTATCCAAGAATGTCATAGGGATTGGGGCCCATGGTGTCAATGCTGTGGGAATTGGGGGTGTGAATCCTAAGGAGACAAAGTTTGAAGCCATGTATGACAAGGAAGTGAATTTTCAAGCTAACCAAGGTGGGGGCTACTGCTCAAACTACCTAAGGCAGGGTGGTAATCAAGGATGGGTCAGAGCTGAAGGTAGGAAGGATCGAGATCGTGAATGGTGGGACCGTAATCCAAATTGGAAGGATGGGGAGAAAGATAGATATGTGCCAACCCAAGGATTCAGTCGAGGATATGCTCTCGCGTATTCTGAACAAAGTTGAAGGGTCAGACAAAATGCTAAAAGGTATGAAAGAAGACGTGTGTACCCTCAACCAGACTGTCACCTCTCATTCAGTTTCAATCAAACAGTTAGAGACCTAAATAGGTCATATCTCGTCTCATCTAAATCCTAGACAACAAGGGGGTTTGCCTAGTGAATCTATGGCCAACCCTAAGAGTGAGATCTGAAGGTTAATTTACATCGTGATGCGACGTTTACTAAGGCGTTGTTTGGGAGGCCACCCAAAACCATTTACTTACCTTTTGTTATCTTAATAAAATAATACTGTGTTGTTTGTACAGATTGAGTAAAGAAAGTGCTTGAAAAGGTGTATGGGGGCGAGCAACAGTTCAGTTTGGTGGATCACCGACAAGTTTGGCGTACCCGATCATTCCCACCAGTTGACGCAATACATCTTAAAGGTTGAATCTGTAAAACTCGACGGAATATGAATTTTGTCGGCGCATCGCCAATCCAATTGGCAATCTTGATACTGACCTCCAATGCACAGCTCACCTGAACTGAAAACTCTGTTATATTCGGTGATGTCATTAGACATTTGGCATTTCGCCGAGGGACTAAGCGAGATCGACTAACATCGCTGAATGAGCAGAAACTGGACGGTCACAAGCCACGTGTTTAAAAGATCCATTTCATTTACTTTCTTTCACTTTGTCCCTTTTCACAAACTCACACTCGCACTCTAGTGTTATATTTCTTGCACTTTAAAAGTATTTTAAGTGTCGAATTGTGCTCGGATAAGGATCACATTGCTGCCTAGCAAGTCAGTATTATCTAATTCGGCATCAAACATTGGTAATCAAATCCCTCAGTTATTTGAGCAACACTTTTACTCATTTGCATAATTACTGACAGTATACAATATCTGTTGAGTCTCTGAGTTGCTGGGATGGTACTTATTATCAATTAAGACTTGGTATTTTCTGCATGATCTGAGGGACTACAACTTAACTTTACTTTGAGTTGAACTGTTGCGCGGTTAGAATAGAAGTTTCTTTAGGTTTTCATTGAAATTGAGTTATATAAGCGTAAGTTGCATTATCTGGGGTTGCCGGGTGAAATTTGAAAGGCTGGGTAAAAAATAGACACGTTGAGCTAATCACCGAGATGGACAAATTCCGCTGGACTGCTCAGCGGTTCGCCTAACATCACCACTTAGCCTTTAACTGAATACTTTATGCATTGATTAATATGTGACTTTCGGCGGTCAGTTTAATTCGCGAAATGTACTCGGTGTTCCGTCGAAAGATCCGTTGTTCGCCCTTTGTCTGCGCCCTTGTATCATTTGTACATCATTTTCTATGACTTGCCTAATAGGATAAGCACTTCGCCGACTAGCTTGGCTAAGCAAGTCCAAAATCAGAGGCACTATTTTGCTCCTATTTGAATTATTATTGAACTTAGCCTTGGAGTCTTTGCAGAAATGGCTAGACCAAAAATCGCTGGGAGAAATAATCCACCAAGGCATATAAGAGCGCGCAAATTTAAAGACGATGAAAAAAAAGTAGAGCTAGCCAGACAAAGGAAATATACCCAGGAAGCTAGGGCAAAGAGACGAATCCCCATCGCCCCTAATGTGCCTCCATGGTTAGTTAATGCAATAGGGCCTTCGGAGCAGCTCATGAGATAGATCAAATGACTATAACTAATCTTGCTGTAGAGGCCATGGCAGAGGCAAACAATGAGGATCAACACAACAATAACCCGGGGACCATTGTTTCACTTCAAGGAGATTCATCGGGCACTAATGCCTCAACAGATAGAGAGACTGCGTAGATAGGGCCTTTCTCCATCCTCCTCTCTACTTTGCTTACATCTACTTTTGAATTCAATATTACTTGCATTTGAGGACAAATTGCTTTTTATTTGTGGTGGGGTGAGACTCACCTTTTGTGTGCTTGTTTTAGATACTTCTGTTTTGTGAATATTTGGGTTATCTGTTTTAATTATGTTTTTAAAACTGCTTTGTGATTGTTTGAGCTCGTGGCTCCGTTTACTTTTAATTGCAAAATGATTTTTAATAATTTTGACCCTTCCAATTTTTTTTAAAATTTGCACACATTTTTGCCACCCCTCGTGAAGTGAATGTGGCTATTCTTTTGCAAAAATTTAATTCTAGATTTCAATCAATACCGATGACTTGAATAATGCTCTCAATTGATCGAACATGAATGTACGTCTACGATAAGGCCAAATGAAGTTGTATAGATAATATGTGAACTCTTTTCATCTCGTTGTGATTAGCCAGTTATTGAATTGATTCTCTTGTGATGACCGTTGCACACTAGCGAAAGTGTGTAGTCTTGTTTGACTTAAGTGTCGATGCCTTGTGTGATTAGCTTGCTTTGAACCATGCATGAATAAACCTAGAATTTTCCCTGTTAGTCTGATTTACTTAGAAAGGTGTCCTCTTTAAATGATCTTAGGCAACTTTAAAGAGTGTGAGCCAAATTTGATATATACCTCTTCTGTGGCCTACCCGTGAGTGTATGAAACTCTTTTGAACACCCTTTGAGCCTTACCTTTCTTTGAAAGAACCTTGATGAACCCTAGACCTTACTTGACCCACTACCTCTAATCCTCTTAATTTGTGATTTATTGAATAACCAACTTAGGCCAAAAGCCTAAGTTAGGGGTGTGGTTAAAAGGAAAAGGAGAAGTCAAGAAGTGCAAGAAAGAGTCCTCCCTAACCAATGGTATTGCATAAGTGGAAACCCCTTTAATTTAAAATAAAATAAATTATGGAATAAATTACGAAGGAAATCGGGTTTCCAAGCAATCCGTGAAGGTGAATAAAAAGAGGAATTAAAAGCACTAGAACAAAATTGATAAAGGAAAAGAAGGGAATGCGTTGAGAATACCACATCCCACGAAGAAAAAGTCACTGAGCCTAAATAACCATACCTTTACACTCAGCCCCATTACAAGCCTTAGAAAGTCCCTTTTGATCCTGAGTAAACCGAATCAAAAGTCGATTGGAAAATAAGGGTAAGCCTATGGGTGAAAACATGCATTGTGTTCCTCTCTTTTTTGGGTGTGAGCGTTGCATCTGATTCCTGACCTTGAATTGATTAACCTATGTGTGTGAATATGGAATCATTCTTCATGTGAGGGCATTTAGATACTTTTCGTTGAGCTTGAACTTGCAGAAGTAGCAAGTATTGCGAGCATGGGAATCTTTGGTAATGGTGTGTCACAACCTGAATCTTTGAGTACACAATTTATCCTTGCACAAGTAAATTGAGTCGTGTTGTGTGCATTCATGATTGAATCTTGTGTAGCACTGTTTAAGACATCCATTTTGAACAACTGAACTTTAGTTTGCTTGAGGACAAGCAAAAGTTTAAGTTGGGGGTGTTGATGAGTCCACAAATTCAATTCATTTAGGGCATTATTTTGATAATTTTAGTGTCCTTGAATGCTTATTTTGTCTAAATATTTGACGATAACTCTTAAGTTTCAGGTATTTGAAGTTTTCGTGAAAGAATGGACACTTAGGCGCAAAAAGGAACAAAAAGGCTGAAAAGAACGAAGAAGTTGAAGCCTAAGCTCCGTGGAGAACACTTGGCGGGTCGCCAAAGGGAAAGATTTCGCCTTTTGTTCCAGTACGCGAAGCCCTGAAGGAAGAGGATCAAAAAGGCGATAAACGGAGCAGTCGACACTTCGCCAAATAGTTCCGCTAAGCAGTACTATACTGCCCAATGGTCCAGAACGTGAAGATGTTGAAGGCAAGCATGAAACGACGATGAAACAGAAGAAAGGATAGTTGCCGAGTCATTCGGCGTCGTCGACTAACTTCGCCGACAGATCCGCCAACGCTATTTTTTTATGTCTATAAATTGTAAACTTATTTATTAATTTTGAATAGTGGAACATTAATTTTAATTTCCATAATAGAATAGTACTCTTTGGGATATTTTTCCCTCAAGTTTGGAGAGGGTTTTGTGGGAGACTTGAAGAAACAAGGGTTTCATCTTCCCCAAGTTGGAAGTGGGTCTTCTCCATTCTTCTTCCTTTTCTTAAATCAAGGTTTAATTTATTATATCCATTTTATTTCACTATCATTTTAGGTGTATTTTGTTATTTCTTGATGTGTGGCTAAAAACCCCCATTCTTGGGGTGTGATTTAGCAAATATGAGTTGATATTATTGTTGGGTTTTGCTTGCTAATTGGTTAGATGTAGTTTGGTAGTGATTTCACCTAGTGGTTGTGGTTTAACCTAAAGGGTTTGTAGGTGAAAATACAAATCCACCCATGTGTTTCCGGCTTGCCCGAGAGGGAGGTCGTGAAACCAAGACCACTAGACTGATGACCTAAGGAGTGGGTTGACATGAGGTTCAGCCCGAAAGGGTGAGCCCTAGTCCCATATCCTAACACTCAGGCCGAGAGAATGAGTGGGGTAAGGTGTAGGCTGGTCTTCATGCAACAAATGGGTGTCCAAGAGGAACACATTCGAAACGGGGTAAGTTGCCCGCGAGGGAACTTATTTCCATTTAAAGCTTAGCCTAGTCACCATTATCTTACAAATTTCCTTTCAAAGGCATGTACCCAACTTCTTATCTCAACTTGTATTGCGGTCATACCCCCAGAATTCTTACCCATACTTGATTTTCTTGTGATTTTTGTTGTTTTTACTAATTGTGACAAACCCCAAATCGATATTTGACACTTTTGTGTCACCCCCATTAATTTACTATGTTTTTACTTGTTAATGTATGTAGCTACAACTAGTTAGAACTAAATTTTATTTTTCTATCAATTCTCAAAACCACTCCCTTGGGACACGACCCCAACCTTTAGTTGGGTTACTATATTATCGACGATCGTAGACACTCGTACCGTAGTTTAGTGTCATTGGTCACGATAAGCATCACAGCTCGAGAGAGTGAATGTACTAAAGCTAAGGTTGTGCTTAATTGCCACTTATTAGTGTTCAAGAGAAACCAATTTGCCCTTTTCCACACATTCAGCTTGAGTACGAACCACTCCCTTGGGACTCGACCCCAACTCACTAGTTGGGTTTTATTACTATTGAACGATCGTTGATTCTTAGTATTGGATAAAGTATCTTTGATAGCGTTACAAGTAATCAACTTCCCACAATGATGAAATAAGGTTACTTCTAAGGTATCTCACAAGTAATTTAAATATGCTTAGCTTCCATTCACCATGGTTATGATTTATGTTTTTTAACCCTTTTATCTTATGATTTATCTTGGTCATTGCATTTTATGTAAAGTATTTTTAGCTTGATTTCATAACTTTTATGCATTGCTCTTATGAAACACCCCGTATCCGAATAATGGAGATAAAACAACAATTCAGAACCAAAAAGTACCATCCACGCAGGCCAGCTATGGCCCTATAATGACCTATTTCCGTCATTACAGAAAATCCCATGGGTAAAAATTTTGGGCCAGAATTTTTTTTCATAGTATTTGGATTTTCCCAACAAAGTCCATGTTTGGACGAAATTAGAGTCTGTGAGGTCTAGGGAAATCTTGTAGCAATTGGGTGATCTAATTATGAATTTGATCACATGAGTAGATAGATAAGTCATTAAAGAACCCGTACGACTTTACAAAATTGAATTCGGGCAAGTAGAACTCCCGAAATTGAACTTAGCGTGAAGGGTATTTTATGAGTGTTGTTGGTTGAAGGTGTGTTGTGAAATGGGGGTCTTGGAATTATTAAAATAGCTCACTAGTTCCGTGCAAGCTATTGAGGCGGGATTTCTGCTGCCAAGACGGGGCCGCTGTAGCAGGGTGAAGACCGTTGTGGCGGGTTCGATGCGACTTAAGTCGGAAATAAACTCCAAAATGTCTTTATTCTGCACTTTTCGATTTTTAAAGTAAGGAGATGAACCCCTGACGATTCTTGATAGTTTTCCACCATTCTTATGGCTAAAGGTAAGATTTTAACTCCCCGAATCCATTTTTTGATCTGTAGAACGTAATCTAATAGGTAAGTATCGATGAAGGAAGGTTTTCATCTACAATTTATGGTAGGAAAAGCCCTAATTTGGATAGTGGGATGATGGGTATGATCTAGGTTTGATAGAATTGTTTGTAATTCGGGTAATTAGTGATTGTTTATTGATTCCCATGCTATATTTATTATTTGTAGACCAAGAACAAGTGAAACAAATTTGGAAAGCGAAGAATCAAGTTTCTTAGGGTTTCAGGCTTGTTTTGAGGTAGGCGATGGTTGTGATTTTATGATTGTGTAACATATGTTTGTTCTTGCTTCATTATGATACATGTATGTATGCTAATGTTGCACTATTAATCACACTAGTTGGAAATGAGGATAGATGAATGATGAATGCCATAAAATCATGACTTGATTGTATGAACGTAAGAATGTAGATTATGATTGTGATTGTGGCTTGTTGAATGAATCGGGTGTTGCGTTCTGACTCACTAACTTGGATCGGTTGCCACATTCCGGCATAAATATGGGATCGGTTGCCACATTCCGGCATAAATATGGGATCGGTTGCCATATACCGCCATAAACATTGGATCGGGTAATACGTTCTGGTTCCATGAGAGGACCGATAATTTGATATAATTGTGAATCTTGAGAAATGTGAAACTGTACCATGTCCGTAAATGTTGATAATATTGTATATGTTCGATATATGCATATGGTTATATTATTGTAATGGCTTATGTATGTTACACTTAGTGGGATAGTCGCGTGATCCTACCAGTACACTATGGTTGTGTACTGATACTACACTTGCCCTTTCTTTGTTGAGTATCGGGCATCCTCAGGTGGCTATTGACAGACCTCGCATAGAATATCACTGATCGTTCGAATTCAAGGGTGGGCCATTTCTTATGGTCTTCCATGAGTTCTCTTTCCGTCTATGTCCACATTTCGTACTTAGACTTTTCTAGTTAGTTGTTAGTTGTTAGTTCATTAGTTTGGGGTTGCAACCCTTCTTGTTTAGAATTATGGTTGAATAGCTTAGATGTTTTGGTACATTGACTTTTAGGTTCTAGGCGTACTTCCGCATTTGTTTTTGTTGATTAGACTTTTGTTTGAAGTTTATGGGAACTCTCTATTTCTTTCCTTAGTATTTAACTTGATTCCGTTACTTAAATAATTTAGTTTTTGGTTTAGTTGCATAGTTTGGGTTGTAGTGGTGGTTCTCCCACCGGAGGGTTAGTGTGGGTGCCAATCATGATGGTCTCGATCGACAAAGTTGGTATCAGAGCCTAGGTTCGTTGATCTCGATGTACCAAAATGAGCCTAGTAGAGTCTTGCGGAACGGTACAAAGATGTCTATATTTTTTTTCCGAGAGGTTATAGGACTTTAGGAAATCTCTCTATTTTCTCTTGTCTCTTTTCGTGCTATAACTTGATTCCAATTGGTATCTGGCGATTCAAATTGGTATCTAGCCTCCTTCACTCTTCTGTCCGCAGATGGTTAACACTAGATATAATGGAGTCTGGCCCATAGCTCCTGCCAATGCTCCAGCTGAGGAATCTGTAGCGAGAGATCGGGATTGAGGCAGGGGTAGAGTAAAAGCTAGGGGTAGAGGCCGAGGAAGAGTGGCGCCTGCTAGAGATGGAGTACCATCGAAAATGCTCCCCAAAATGAGGCCTCTCCTATGCATCATGAAGAGATAGATGAGGATATTGAGGTTGAAAATGTTGAGGAGATTGGACAAGAGGAAGAGGTGCAGGCTGAGACTACATGTATTCCTCCCATCGACCCAATGTTAGCTTACAGATCATATCATTTTTGAAAGGATTGACTGGTCCTGGAGTGCTTCCATTTGTTCAAGCAACTCAAGCTCCCACCAATCCCCATATTGCTATCACTACTCCTAAGGTGGGTGGAACTGTAGGTACTAATGCTTTCTTCCATCCTTTGTAGGGTTCTGTTATGACTGGTAATGAGCATGATATGTTGACTAAGTTCTTGAAGTTGAAATCGCTTGTGTTCCTTGGTTCTCAGAGTGAGGATGCATATGAGTTCATCCTAGATTGCTATGAGAGGCTACCTAAATTGGGAATTTTCCATCAACATGGGGTTTAGTTCGTGACTTTTAAACTTCAAGGTGAGGCTAAGTAGTGGTGGAGAAGTTATATGAAATGTAGGACTTTGAGAAGTATGTGCCTAGGACTTTGAGGGATCACAAGGTGGTATGTCTGTTGCTGCTTATGAGGCCAAGTTCCGTGCTTTGTCTAGATATGCTACGCAATTGGTGACTACTGAGGAAGAGAGAATCTGTTTATTTATTAAGGGACTAAATTCTTAGTTACAAGTATTATCTGTTTATATGACTTTTGCAGGGAGAAGTTTTAATGAAGTGACTACTTTGTTAAGAAAGTGGAGGGGGTGAGGTGAGATAGTCAGGCTAAGGCATTGGCAAAAAGGGCCAAGAAATTGGGTAACTTTCAAGGTTCTTACTCCAGAGGATCAGAGAGGCCAACACTTGCAGCTAGGCCAATTTAGTCCGCCATGCCCACCTCTAACGGTAATTACTCAGAAACTCCATCTCATATTTTGATTCAGGATAGTCAGGGAGTCGCACCTTTGACGGGCAGCAGACCATCTTTTGATCGTACTTGCTATAATTATGGAGAACCTGGGTATATGAGGAGAGATTATCCCCACCCACGTGCGTTGGAATCTATGCAGTAGCCATCTAGAGTAGTGGTACCCACGGGGAATGGTAGTAATGGTAGAGGACATCCACAAGGTGGGCGAGAAGGTAATCAGCAAGGCCGTAGGGGTAGAGGAAATGGTAACGCTGGCAGAGGTACCGTGCAGCCAGGCATAGAGGTAGCTCATCAAGATGATAGGGCTCAATGTTATGCCTTTCCGGGCAAGAATGAGGCAAAGGCATCTGACGCAGTGATCATGGGTACTATCTTGTGTGTGACTGGATGGTCAATGTGTTGTTCGATTCGGGTTCTATCTATTCTTATATATCCGTGAGATTTGCCTCAGATTTGATATGAATTGTGATATGCTTGATGCCACCATCCATGTTTCTACCCCAGTTGGAGAGTCTGTCATTGTCACCCATGTCTATCGTGCTTGTTCTATTTTGTTTATGGGTTATTAGAATTGGGTTGATTTGGTGATTTTGGATATGACTGACTTTGACATAATCTTAGGGATGACTTGATTGTCCCCCTATTATGTTGTGATTAATTGTAATACTAAGTTTGTGACTCTAGAAATTCTGAGAAGGGAAAATTAGAGTGGGAAGGGGTGTACAAGCCTAAGCAAGCTAAGATTATATACTCTTTTCGGGCTAGGAAACTGGTAGGGCACGGTTGTTTGGCTTATTTGGCTCATATTTGAGATGTTGAGGTTGAGTCTCCATCCATTGAGTCTATTCTCGTGGTGTCGGAATTTAGAGAAGGGTTTCCTAATAACTTTCCTGGTATGCCTCCGGTTAGGGATATAGATTTCTACATTAATTTAGAACCTGGTACTCGTCCCATTTCCATCCCTCCATATCGCATGGCTCCAACAGAATTAAGAGAGCTTAAGGTTCAAATCCAAGAGCTTCTTGATAAGGGATTTATTTATCCCAACGCTTTCCCATGGGGTGCTCCAGTCTTGTTTGTTAAGAAAAATGATAGTAGTATGAAAATGTGAATAGATTACCAGCATTTGAATAGGGCCACTATTCGAAACAAGTACCATTTGCCTCGAATATATGATCTTTTTGACCAATTGCAAGGTGCATCAGTTTTCTCTAAGATTGATCTAAGGCCTGGCTACCATCAATTGAAAATTAGGCCCGAGGATTTGCCCAAGACGGCGCTTAGAACTCGCTATGGGCACTATGAGCTTTTGGTTATGTCTTTTGGTTTGACCAATACGCCTGCAGCTTTCATGAGTTTGATGAATCGGGTGTTCAAACCATTCCTTGATTCTTTTGTTATAGTCTCTATTGATGATATTTTGGTCAATTCAAAAAGTGAGGAAGAGCATGTCGACCATCTTCGTATTGTTCGGGGTGTTCTTGGGAAACAAAGGTTATATGCTAAATTTTCTAAGAGTGAATTTTGGTTAACTTCGGTTACATTTTTGGGGAATGTAGTTTCAAAAGAAGGGGTAATGGTAGATCCCAAAAATATTGAGGTGGTTAAGAATTGGGTTCATCCTAGATCGGTGACGGAAGTTAGGAGTTTTGTGGGGCTCGCTAGGTACTATCGTCGATTTGTGGAAAACTTTGCTTCTATTGCCACTCACTTGACTAATTTGACCAAAAAGGAGGTACCCTTTGAATGGACTGAAAAATGTGATGAGAGCTTTCAAAATCTCAAGACTCTCTTGACTACAACACATATTCTAGCATTACCGGTAGAGGTTAAGGATTTTATTATTTATTGTGATGCTTCACATTCTGGTTTGGGTGCTGTGTTGAAACAGGATAAGAATGTTTTAGCTTATGCCTCACGTCAATTGAAGGTGCATGAGAGGAATTATCCAACACATGATTTAGAGTTGGCAGTGGTAGTGTTTGCTCTTAAGATTTGGCGACATTACCTCTATGGTGTCAAGTGTGAAGTGTTTACTGATCATTGTAATTTGCAGCATGTGTTCACTCAAAAGGATCTGAATTTGAGACAATGAAGGTGGATGGAGTTACTTAACGATGATGATGTCACCATTCAATACCATCTGGGTAAGGCTAATGTAGTGGCAGATGCTTTGAGTCGAAAAGCGGTGAGTATGGGTAGTTTAGCTTGCTTAAGTGTAACCTAGCGACCTTTTGTGAAGGAAATTCAGACCTTAGAGTCTAAGTTCATGAAGTTGGGCATCTCAGAAAGAGGTGGGGTATTAGATAGTATCGAACTAAGGGCCACATTCATTGAGGAGATCAAGGCCAAACAATTTGAGGATGAGAATTTGGAGGAGCTTAGAAACAAGACTGCGATTGGTAAGGCACAAGAGACCACTCTTGATGTGGAAGGTGTGCTCAATTTTAAAGGAAGAATTTGTGTTCCTAGAATAGATGACTTGATTCAGAAATTGTTGGCAGAGTCTCATGGTTCACGACATTCTATTCATCCGGGTGGGACCAAGATGTATCAAGATTTGAAGTGAATTTATGGTGGCCGGGAATGAAGAAGGATATAGCGGAGTTTGTAGCTAAGTGTCAAAATTGTCAACAAGTGAAGCATGAACATCAAATGCCTGCAGGTTTGCTTCAAAGAATACCAATTCCGGAATGTAAGTGGGAAATGATAGCTATGGATTTTGTGGTTGGTCTTCCTAAGACTTTGGGGAAGTTTGATTCTATTTGGGTAGTGGTTGATAGATTGACTAAGGACATTTGTTTAAAAGTCATGATATATGCCATTTTGGTAAAATTTCATCAACATTGATAAAGAGACATAATATAAGTCACAACCAACATGCAAGTAACATTTTCACACTTTAAACAAAATCTCATGTAAACCTTTACCTTCACCTTAAGCCTTCACCTCAAGTAACCCTCATGATACACTCTGTGCAATGTATGGATATCGTCCCATACCACCATCCACACCAAGGTACCACATTAAGGTCACACAAAAGTGAACTTACCATTCATCCTTTCCACCTTTACACAATAAAGCATATAAGAAACATAAACATCACATGAATCACACTATCTCATTAAGACCAACATCTAAGACAACTCTAAGTCATACTTGTGCAATGTGCAAGTAGCATCCCATACTACTACCCACACCAAGTACTCCTTTGAAGTCACCATAGACAAGGCACATCCATATACAATAAGCCATGACAAGGAAGTAACTCATAATACAATCCAAGTATAACATGCATCAACACATTCAAACATATAAGTCAACATTATTCATTAACTTTATTACATTAAGAGTACCTTCATTCATTACACCTTTAGCCAATATTCTCATTAACATCCTCATAAGAGCACATTCATTACACTTAACATTATAAAGGAACACACCACAACCTCTCTCAAAGCCTACTTGTGCAATGCACAGATGGCATCCCATACCACCACCCACACTAAGTAGCGCATTCTTAAGAAGCCATAGTTCATTAAAATTATTTTTGGGGGTAAGACTTAACCGACATAGACCATGTGAGCAATTCATGGAATCCCGGTGTCACCCTCACGGGATAAGGGATTCCTACTTGCCTAAGGTAGGACCATTGTTCTTTAGCTTAAGTGAATCCACTAGCTAGACCTATGTGGGCACATAGTTATGGGATAGAGATATTGCTACTAGATACCCCACCTCAACTCACGGATGAGCATCAATCTAAAGATATTGTTACGAGATACCCCGCCTCAACTCTCGGATGAGCATCCATCTCAGTTCATACCCTCTTGGTGCTTAGCACTATTTCCCACGGAGTACATTACATTAGTTCATTATGGGATAAGAGATTGTTACTAGACACTCCGCCTCAACTCCCGAATGAGCATCCATCCCAAACCCAACATTTATTCATTCATTGGAAAGCTCATAGATTCAAAGATGAGAATAGACTTTCACCTAAGAATTCCCTTATTGTCAGAAAATCCTTTCACAACAAGTCATTAACATTCATTAGAGTACAATTGAGAATAGCCTTTCAATAGACTCAACATTCATTAACATTATCATTCAACTTTATTCATTCATTCATTCATTCATTCAAGTGTGTGTGTATGTGAGAATAGTATTTTACAGTCACCATCTTTCACAAGTGTTAATAGAGAGATAATATTCAATCCTAACACAATTAACTTCTAAACATGATCATCATTCATTCATTTAGATTACACACATGCCTCACTTAATAGTTATACATTAACTTCCACATGTAGGGTATAAGGAATATGTATCCATCAGTTCAACACCACAATATACTTAGTAAATAAACACCTCCACCTTTCAAGTGGATCAATAGATCAAGCACAATTTTACTTCAACATGTAATTAGGCCATAACTTGCCCTTTCAAGGCCATGATCAAAAGTCACCAACACACCAACAATTTTACTATAATTAAGGCTTGTATAATGATTCAATTTAACAATCTAAAACAATTTAGGCATAATCCATCAACATTCAATCATGGTCAACAAACCCACTTCATAAGGCACAATTTAGAAATTGAGAGAATTCATGGGTTCATAGAGTATTTTCATCATAAATAATCAATTAAACACTAATTCAATCATAATTTGACATTAGAATCCTTTTGAAATCGTTTGATGAAAGAACCCATGAGATTGAGTAAAACCCTAGTTTTCATGATTTGAAATCACCTTTGAATTGGCTCCTTGAATGAAAAGTTAGACAAGGATGAAGACTACCATACCTTGCTATTGATTCCCACAAAATTGAAGAAGAACACCTTGAAATCCCCAAACCTAGCTTGATGTTGACCTTGATCTCCAATGGAGTTTCTAGAGAGAAGACTTTTTGGGAGGGAAGGGTTTTGATTTGGGGTTTTCAAATAATAGAATGTAAAATAGAGTTTAACACTTTTAATCCTCTTAAAAATTATGTTAATAAACCAAAAATAAACGTCCAAACACTTAACTAAGAAATATGTGAATTTACCACTTCACCCTTCACTTGGCCGTGTCACTTGACAAATTGCAGGCATGGTTCACGAAACCCCCATCCACGGACCGTGAATGGGGTCATGGATCATACTGTCCCTCCGTCATGTGGGGATGTGGCTTGCATTTGGGGGCCATGACCCACAGAGGCCATCCATGGGGGGTGGTCCCGTAATGTGGTCCACCAAGTTTGGGGAAGTCTTGTGGATTTAAAAGGTCTTGGGGGTTAGACTTAGGGTCCTTCTCAAGGACCCTTAGGGTGGACCTTGGGGAGTCGTACATTGATGTTTAACCCCTAAACCCCTCAACCATAGCTCGGGATAACATGAAACACCATCAAACCTCACACCAAACTCAAACACACATACGTTAGGCTCTAGTTTCACTAGTTTATTTTTAGGGTCGTTACATTATCCCCCACTTAGGAACATTCGTCCTTGAATGACACTTTAAACACATTAAGCGGTTAACTACTCAAGACTAGCAACCCACAATCATGCATGCAACATCAATATAAATGCATAAAACCAGGAGGAAATATCAACTCCACACCAAAAAGGCTCAATGCAAACAAGAAGTAGGAAATACCTCTACCAACTCATTATGCACCAAAACATCTCATTTTATTGGAGGAACTTCCTTCTTAAAATCACATCATACTCACCATAACATCAATAGGCACATTTAAGCAATTTTCTCATAAAAGCACATTATGCAATATAACAACACATTTAGGCATGTTCAACAAGTTAACTCATGAAATATTTAGAGAACTCATTATAGATGTATATTTAACATGAGGAACACAAATCATATAAGCTCATTTTCTCATTTAAACATATATTCAAATAGAACATGCATAACATGTGGAGACCATGGAAACTTAATATCACACATGACTCCAAAACATGAAACCATCTACAAGGAACTCTTGGTCTCAAGCTTGAATAGGAATAGAAGGAAAGAGATAAGGATATCACAACTCTCAACAACCTTACTATCCTCCACTTAGGATAAAACCCTACTAAGGCTAACATGAAAACAACATAAGAACCTCAATAAGAAATTCATGATTATAAGGAACTATCACTTACCGATAACTTCATCCGGATTAGCTCCTTTATCCTTGTTAGCTTGAAGCACACAGAAATGGTTTATCTTTGGAGCATCAAGATTCGGGCCATCACGACAAGCTTGTTTGGCCTCTATTCCTTTTGCCAAAAGTATTGGGAAATCTCTCATCTTATGACCCTTCTTTCCACACCTAAAGCACACATCCGTGCCGGCAATGCACTTACCCAAATGTTGTTTCCCATACTTGGCACATCTAGGCCTCTCAAAATAAGAACCACTTCCATTCCCTCCTTGAGATTTAGGGTTAAAAACCCTATCATTGTTGACCATTGAGGAATCTTGATTAGAGGACCTCTTCTTGAACCTAGGTTGACCTTGCTCATCGGATCTAACCCTCTTCAACTCTCTATTTTTCCTCTCAAGTTTGGACTTCTCAATAGATTGAGCATACACAATAAGTCTAGAAATGTTCATATCATCATGAAGAATCGCCGTACGACACTCTTCCTTAACAAGGTCGGTTACACCGGTCACAAAGCGCCTCATCTCATCCCTAGGGTTGGACACCAAAGATGGAGCATACTTAGACAATAAGGTAAACTTTAAGGAATACTCCTCCACACTCATACTAACTTTCTAAGGTTTATGAACTCCTCCACCTTAACCTCCCTCTTCTCACGGGGAAAGTACCTACCAAAGAAAGCTCTCTTAAACTCCTCCCATTCTATAAGACCCGCATCTATAGGCCTATTGTTTTTCCATTGAGTGAACCACACTTCACAAACATCTTTAAATTGATAGGAAGCCAACTTCCCTTTCTCACCAGAAGACACCCCCATAGCATTGACTATGCTATACACTTCATCCAAAAACTCTTGGGGATCCTTTCCCACCTTAGAACCTAGGAAAACCGGACGATTCATCCTCACAGAGTCTCTCAACCTAGAAGCCATAGTACTCTCAATAGCATTCACTCTAGTCCCCACATCTCTATTCACTTGAGCCGTCATTGCTTGAGCTAAGGTTAGAAAATCCAACCTAATCTCCTCATTAGTCATGGCCGGGGGATCCACCGGAACTTGATTTCCTTGATTACCTAGAGGAACCTGGTCACCTTGAAGACCATGGGGAGGAACTCCCCCATCCACATTCTCCTCTTCCGCCATCCTTGGGTTCGCCCTTGTATTCATATCCTATAAACACAATAGAAGGGTTAGGAAAAAGGACACTTATAGAGCTAAATTCTAAGGCACGACTTCAAGAATATGAAAGAAGTGTAACTTTTTAATGTCCTATAGCCTCTCGCTCATAGATGTGTCGCAACTCACACCGATGAACAAGACTCTACTAGACGTGCCTTTTGACATATCAATCCTAAAAACCATTCCCAAAACCTTGTGCTCTGATACCATATTTGTCACGACCCCAAAGCACCCCCTAGTCGTAACACGGCATACTCGACCCTGAAGGTGTCTTATACAAGCTTCATAGCATTCATTCATTGCATAGGTAATAGAAATAGTACATAATTAAAGCTTGTTATTCAAAAACCATACAATCTAAAGACATTTATAAAGCAGCAGAATTCTAAAGTCTCACATGGCCATCTTAGAAAAAACTTTATACAAGATAGGGTCACGGCCCTTTACAATCAAAATCTTAACAATAGTCTTAAAACATGAAAGAACAAGAACAATAAAAGTCCTTGTCCTCGATCTATGAGGACATACCCAAAATGCCTTGGAGAACTATATTCCAAGCTTGACTAGGAAGAACCAAGTTGTGTGTCAATCCGTCCACTTCATAAAGGTAAAGAAAATATGGATTAGCACATAAAGTACTAAGTATGATAGCCATTCAAAAACATGCTCAAAAAGGAATTTTTTTTGAAAGTCGATATGCCATTTTGATAAAACATCATGAACATTGATAAAGAGGAATAATATAAATCACAACCAACATGCAAGTCACATTTTCACATTTTAAACAAAATCCCATGTAAACCTATACCTTCACCTCAAGTAACCCTCATGCTACACCTTGTGCAATGTATGGATAGCGTCTCATACCACCATCCACACAAAGGTACCATATTAAGGTCACACAAAAGTGAACTTACCATTCATCCTTTCCACCTTTACACAATAAAGCAAATAAGAAACATAAACATCACATGAATCACATTATCTCATTAAGACCAACATCTAAGACAACTCTAAGTCATACTTGTGCAATGTGCAAGTAGCATCCCATACTACTACCCACACCAAGTACTCCTTTGAAGTCACCATAGACAAGGCACATCTATATACAATAATCCACGACAAGGAAGTAACTCATAATACAATCCAAGTATAACATGCATCATCTCATTCACACATATAATTCAACATTCTTCATTAACTTTATTACATTAAGAGTACATTCATTCATTAGACCTTTCACCAACATTCTCATTAACATCCTCATAAGAGCACATTCATTACACTTAACATTATAAAGGAACACACCACAACCTCTCTCAAAGCCTACTTGTGCAATGCACAGATGGCATCCCATACCACCACCCACACTAAGTAGCGCATTCTTAAGAAGCCATAGTTCATTAAAATTATTTTTGGGGGTAAGACTTAACCGACATAGACCATGTGAGCAATTCATGGAATCCCGGTGTCACCCTCACGGGATAAGGGATTCCTACTTGCCTAAGGTAGGACCATTGTTCTTTAGCTTAAGTAGATCCACTAGCTATACCTATGTGGGCACACAGTTATGGGATAGCGAGATTGCTACCAGATACCGCGGCCAAAATTCACGGATGAGCATCCATCTCAAGAGATTGTTACTAGATACCACGCCTCAACTCCCGGATGAGCATCCATCTCAATTCATATCCTCTCGGTGCTTAGAATTATTCCCCACGAAGTATATTACATTCATTACATTAGTTCATTATGGGATAATAGATTGTTACTAGACACTCCACCTCAACTCCCGGATGAGCATCCATCCCAAACCCAACATTCATTCATTCATTGGGAAGCTTATAGATTCAAATATGAGAATAGTCTTTCACCTAAGAATTCCCTTATTGTTATAAACACCTTTCACAACAAGTCATTAACATTCATTAGAGTACAATTGAGAATAGACTTTCAATAAACTCAACATTCATTAACATTATCATTGAACTTCATTCATTCATTCATTCTTTCAAGTGTGTGTGTGTATGTGATAATAGCCTTTCACATTGTCACCATATTTCACAAGTTTTAATAGAGAGATAATATTCAATCCTAACACAATTAGCTTCTAAACACGATCATCATTCATTCATTTAGATCACACACATGCTGCACTTCATAATTATACATTAACCTCCACATGTAGGGTACAAGGAATATGTATCCATCAATTAAATACCACAATATAGTTAGTAAATAAACACCTCCATCTTTCAAGTGGATCAATATATCAAGCACAATTTTACTTCAACTTGGCCATAACTTGCTCTTTAAAGGTAATGATCAAAAGTCATCAACACACCAATAATTTTACTATAATTAAGGCTTGTATAATGATTCAATTTAACAATCTAAATCAATTTAGGAATAATCCATCAACAGTCAATCATGGTCAACAAACCCACTTCATAAGGAACAATTTAGAAATTGAGAGAATTCATGGGTTCATAGAGTATTTTAATCATAAATCATCAATTAAACACTAATTCAATCATACTCTAACATTAGAAACCTTTTGAAATTGTTTGATGAAAGAATCAATGAGATTGAGTAAAACCCTAGATTTTCATGATTTGAAATCACCTTTGAATTGGCTCCTTGAATGAAAAGTTAGACAAGGATGAAGACTACCATACCTTGCTATTGATTCCCCATGAAAATTGAAGAAGACACACCTTGAAATCCCCAACCCTAGCTTGATGTTGACCTTGATCTCCAATGGAGTTTCTAGAGAGAAGACTTTTTGGGAGGGAGCGATTTTGATTTGGGGTTTTCAAATAATAGAATGTAAAATAGAGTTTAACACTTTTAATACTCTTAAAATATGTTAATAAACCCAAAATAACCGTCTAAACACTTAACTAAGAAAAGGGTGAATTTACCACTTCACTCTTCACTTGGCCGTGTCACTTGACATATTGCAGGCATGGTTCACGAAACCCCATCCACGGACCGTGGAGTCACGGACCGTACTGTCCCTCCATTATTTGGGGCTGTGTCTTGCATTTCGGGGCCATGAACCACGGAGGTCATCCACTGTCATGGATGGACCTATGGGGTGTGGTCCCCTTCCGTGGTCCACCAAGTTTGGGGCAGCCTTGTGGTTTCAAGGGGTCTTGGGGGTTAGACTTAGGGTCCTCCTCAAGGACCCTTAGGGTAGTCCTTGGGTAGTCGTACCTTAATGTTTAACCCCTAAACCCCTCAACGATAGCTCGGGACAACATCAAACACCATCAAACCTCACACCAAACTCAAACACACAAACGTTAGGCTCTAGTTTCACTAGTTCATTTTTAGGGTCGTTACACTTCCTTGTTGATAACTATTGATTATGATGAGGTCTAAAGATGATATGTATGACTAAGGTAGCTTCAAGGGAGTACTTGGTATGGTTGGTATTATGGGATGACAACCATACATTGCACAAGTGTTCCTTAAGGGTTGCTAAAGTGTTGGTATTACTATGTTGTGAATATAAATGTGATTATGGCTTGTCTTTAACATTGAAAATGCATGTTGGTCTCCAAACTATATAAATGCATTCTTTTCAACTAAAATATCCTTTTTATCATATTTCAAGGATTTTATGCATGTTTCCATGCTTAGTACATTTTTGTACTAACCCCTTTTTCCTCTACATTTTTTATATGTATAGGTTCCGTCTAGGTGTCATACACTCTCCTTTCTTGAAGAAAAATTGGATTGCTTAACTCCAAGTAGTGGTGAGTCCTCAAGTTTGAGGACGGATTTCCATTCCTTAGTTCCTATTGTACTTCTCTTATATTTAGACTTTATTTATGTAAAGGTCTAAGTCCCAAACTTTGTATTCCTATGTTTTAGATGGTGTATGAGACAAAGTCTAGATTCTTATGATTTTCGATTATGAAACTGAAGTTTGACTTCGATTGTAAAAGTTTTAAATTTTTCCGCATTATTTTTATGACTTTATGTGTATGATTTTGCTAAGGGCTTGTATGCGGTCACTTCGGGGTCAATTACGCCGTGTTACTCGTAAGGGGTAACCCTGGGTCGTGACATAAGGGGTGGAAGGTAGGCAACCTATCCTAATGTAGGTATTAGTGTCTGCTTCGAAGGCCCGAATCTGTGACCTATAGGTCACATAGAAAACTTTATCACTGATTCAAGACTCCCGTACCAAATGAACATTATACATGTAAATAAATTAAATCATTGTTATTTTTCATTTATATTTAGATTCAATTCAACATTATTACATTGTAACAGAAAAAATATGTACGCAACGTCCATTAGGAATCATGGTAATCACGTATTAGATGACATTATATGAAAACACTAAATAAATGTGATAAAACACTTGAAAAATAGACTTAAAATATGGGGAAAAAAATATAAAAATACATATGACAAACTAGACCTGTGAAATGAAAATATTAAATAAAAATAACAAATAATTTATATTTTTATGTAGATTCAATTCAACATTATTACTTAACAATGGCACCCAAATAAATAAGAAGAAAACATTTGTTAGAAACCATGATAATCACGTAATAGATTCATATAATACAAAACACCAACTAAACGTGAGAATACACGTGAAATAGAGTCATAATATAAAAAATTGATAATACATGTGACAGCAATGAGACTTGTGGTATGAAAACAATAAATAAATGTTACAATACTCGTGAAAAAAGCACTCACACACCTACTATAAATTATAGAATTGTTCCTCTCAGAATTTCTCAACATTATTCAATAAAGACATCTTATTTTCTTTTGCAATGGAAAATGAGATCAATAAAGGTAAGCAAAAGATTGAGTTGAAGTTACTTGAGTCTGAGAGAGCACGCGCTATAAGCTTTTCAAAAAGGAAAAAAACCTTGTTCCAAGATGCAGAAAAGCTTGCAAATAGGAGAGGAGATGAAGTTGGTGTTATTCTTTTTTCACCCGGTGGAAAACCATTTTCTTGTGGTTCCACAAGTATTGAAGATATAATTGATAATTTTTAAAAGGGAAACTAGAGGATCGCCAACGTGATCATATTGAGGGAAAAAAATTGGATTTGAGGAACTTGAAGATCTTCGCAAAGAATTGCAAACACTTAACGAGAAAGAAAGAAGACGAATATTAATGTATAAGATTACGCACCCTTGCTCAGAAATACCTCCAGATAAACACATGGAGGAGCAGAGGATGGCAATGTTGTTGCGGGTAAAGAAAATTTTAAATGAAACAAAAAGTGCTATTTTGGGTGAGCATTTCAAGTTTGATTTAAATGTTGTCCTTGGGCCAGAAGAAGATGAGAGTTCTTGAACTCATAATTCACATGGAGTTGTTAACTGAAGTTCTTGATGCTAGAGCTATACTTGTAAAAGTCTTTATCAGTGATAAGTATGCTAATATGATTGTCTTTATTATTAAGTCAGTTGTTTTTAGTCTTCAAATATCTATTTATATGAGGTTTTAGGCCACAAAAGAGAAGGTCATGGAGTTCTTATGTTATGAAGTCAAATATTTTTCGTTAGTTTTATCTTTAGTATTTAATGATGTTTTGTGTTGTCTAGAATGATAAATCAATTGAAATATTTTATTAAAGTAGTAAATAGTGTAAAAGTGATGGATCAAAGAAAAGTCTCGTACACTCATTTATTTTATTTTATATTTTCATCTTTGTCAAGTTTAGTGCATTTACAATTTACATCAACATTAACTCTATGAAATTCTGAATTTCTATAATATGAGCTTATCTAATAATTATTGTCTTTATTAGTATATTCAATATTCCAAAAGGGATTGTGCTTGAATTTTCAACTCGATACAAGTATGTAACAAACTAGAGTATCTTATTTTTTTTAAATTCTGGAGAACGTAAGCACCCAATACAGGTATGTAATACACCCAAAACAATTACATCAGCCTTAGAGAATACTTTTCTAGATTCCACTTTTTTTTCAGGCTTAAATTTCATATAAACTAATTTAATAAATTAGTCTTCCGACCTAAGACTAACCCCTAGCCGTAACTCGGTACTTAGAGCCACAAGTGACCCCAAGCTAAACCATGGTTTGGCATGACACTAAGAAACACAATAGTAACAACTAAAAATAAATGAATATTGATGCTAAACATAATTAGTCTATTAAAGATCACACACATTCAAGCATACAATCATTTGAATAAACATAAGCCGAAGCTAAACTGACTATCTGATAACCTCTACTAAATTAAGTTTCTAGGACATGCTCCTAGCTAACTATAATTTTCTAAAAACTGAAAATGTGATATTGAAATATATATAGAGGTCATAGTCGAATGATGAGGACTCACCAAAAGTTCTACCGAGTGGATAACTACTACCTGAATGTTGAACGTCTGAACCTATATTATCAAATAATATAGAAAAACGTATGTTGTTAGTACTGGTACTATATTCTCAGCCTAAACTCCTCCTCTTGCGGATGTTTGATGTTTGCATAATCAAGGACACAACTTCCGATGCAAGTGTCTACGATCGTGCAATAGTATAATAACCCAACCAAGGGTTGGGATCGTTCCCAAGAGAATGGTTTTGATAATTAATAGAAAAATAAAATTTAGTTCTAACTAGTCATATCTAAAGACATTAACGATTAAAAATATTGTAAATTAAAGGGGGACACAAGAGTGTCAATTAACAATGGGGTTTTGTCACTAGTAAGTAAAAACAGGAAAATTTACAAAGAAATCTAAGTAATGAGAGGGGATTCTTGGGATATGATAGGAATACGGGATAGACTAAATCATTGGATACATGCTTTTGATAGTAAATTCATTCAGTATTTGTGACTAGGCTAGACTTTAAAGGGGATAAGCTCTCTCTCGAGCAACTTACCCCGTTTCAAGCGGGTTCCTCTCGGACACCCACTTGCCGCATGAAGAACAATCTTTTCCTTAACCCACTCACTCTCTTAAGCTGAATGTGTGGACATGGGACTGGGGTTCACTCTCTCGAGCTGAACCTCATGTCGACCTACTCGCACTGGGCATCAATTTAGTGGTTTTAGTTTTACGACCTTTCTTTCGAGCAAGCCGAAAACACATACATGAGACTATATTTGCAACTACAACCTCATTAAGTTCATCCACAACCAGTAAACAAAATCACATTTAAACTACTAATAAACTATCAACAAGCAAGACGCAGCAACTAATATAACCCATATTCATAAAATTACACCCCAAGAATTGGGGTTTTTAGCCACACATCAAGAGATAGATATTTATACCTAAATGAGCTTGCATTCAAATGGGTATGAAGATTTAAGTCTTGTTATAGGCCAAGAATGAAGAATCCAAGAGACCCAAGTCCAAATCCTTGGAGATGAAACCCTCTTCTTCTTCAAGTTTTCAAAACTCTTTCAAACTCAGAGCAAAAATATCAAAAAGTACGTACTATTCTATATGAAAATTAGAATAATTGTTCGACCCTAAAGTTCTGATGCTAAGCTACAAATCTCAACGAGTATTTATAGTTTTCAAAAATCTGTGTTGCAGCGGATCATTCGGCGACATTAGTCAGAATCGCCGATCAACTCAGTGATTTGCCCTTTGGTGTAGTTCATCTCCGTGTTGCACCTTCCTTCAGCATCGTCATGCTCTTGGTCATTGGGTGACATGGTACTGCTTCACGGAACTTCTCGGCGATACACCGACTACTCCCTCTTTTCGCCGACTTGATCCTTACCTTCAGGGCTCAGTACACTGGAATAAAAGGCGAAGTAAGACCCTTCGGCGACTCGCCAAGTGGACTCGGCGATCCTCAGGCCTTCATTTCTTCATTCTTTTCTTCCTTTTTGTTCCTTTTTGCGACGTAGTGTCCATGCTTTCCTTCAAGCTTCAAATACCTGAAACTTAAGTGTTTTCATCAGATATTGAGATAAAATAAGCATTTGAGGACACAATTTCTATTAAAATATATCCCTAAATGAGTCCAATTTGTGGACTCATCAACACCACCAACTTAAACTTTTGCTTGTCCTCAAGTAAACTCAAGTTTATTCGTTCAAAAAGGGTGTCTCGAACAGTGCTACACAAGACTCAATGATGAATGCACACAACAAGACTCAATTTACTTATGCAAATATCAAATGTGCACTCAAAGATTCAAGTTATGACTCACCAATATCAAAGAACCTCATGCTTACAATACTTGCTTCAAATGCAAGTTCAAACTCAACTAAAGTGTTCCAATGCCCTCACAGAAAGAATTATTCCATAATCACACAATGGCTCACAATTTAAAGCTTCGGAATCAGATGCAACGCTCACTCTCACAAGGAAGAACACAATGCATGCTTTCACCTATAGGTTTGCCCATATTTTCCAATCAACACTTGTTTCAGCTCACTCAAGATCAAAAAGGTCTTTTCGAAGCTTGTAATAGGGATGAGTGCAAAGGTATGGTCATTTAGGCTCAGTGAATTTAATCCTCATCAAAATGTGGTGTTCACAACACCTCCTTTCCTTTTCCTTCATCATTCTCTTTAGTGCTCATAAGTCATCCTATTATTCACTTTCCATGGATTGTTTGGGAACCCCATCTCTTTTGTACTTTATTCACAACTTTCTTTTTCATTCTTTTCCTTTTTCTTTCTCTTTGTCTCTTTCTCTTCTTTTTTTTATATGGAGGGGTTCCATTTTTTCTTAAAACCATGGGTAAGGGGGACTCTGTTGCACTTCTTGATTTGCCCTTTTCTTTTCACCACACCCCCAACTTAGGCTTTTGGCCTAAGTTCGCTATTCAACTAACCACAATTTTATGAGGATTATGGGTAATGCATAAAGAAAGGTTATGCTTTCAACAAGTTTCTTCCAAAGAAAGGGAAGGCTCAAGTGGTGTTCAAAAGTGGTTCACACACTCACAAGGTAGGTCACAAAAGAGGTATGTGTCAAATTGGCTCACATTTTTAGAAGTTGCCTAAGATCATATCAATAGATAGCATCACTTAGTTGACCGGACCAACGGGAAAAATTCAAGGATCTATCATGCATGGTTCAAAGTAAGCTCATCACACTAGGCATTGACACTACAATCAAACAAGACTCCACATTTTTGCTAGTGTGCAATGATCATCACAAGAGAATCAATTTGATAAATGGCTAATCACAACGAGATGCAAAGAGTTCACATATTGTCTATGCAACTTCATTTCACCTCATCGTAGCCGTACATTCATGTTCGTTCGATTGTAAGTACTATTCAAGTCATCGATATTGATCGGAACCGAGACTTAAATTTTGCAAAAGAACAGCCACATTCAACACATGAGAGGTGGCAAAAAAATTTGGACAAGTCAAAAATCATTTGTGCAATTTAAAATAAAAGGAGTCATAAGCTCAATCATCCACAGAAAGCAGTGTTAACACAACAATATAGCTCACTGCCCAAATATTTAAGCAAAACACGATCATCAATAGAACACAAAGGTAAAGTGGGCCTCACCCCACCACAAATAAAAGTATCCAAAAATAAAAATAAGTAAGACAAAGAGGGAGGTAAATAAGTGATTCTGGCTATGCAGTTACTTCATCGGTCAGGGTGGCATAGTTCTTCCCGCGACTTTGGGTGTAGTTATATCTGTTGCTTCGGGTTGTAGACCTTTCACAATTTTAGCATTAAAAAGAAGGCGAGGTAGGGACATTAAGCGAGCCATTGAGTGGTTCAGCAAGCTCTACACAGCATCGCTAAGTAACCCAACACACCTATTTTCAACCCACTTTCTCGAATGCTTCACAGCCACCCTGCTTCAACTTTACTCAAACGCTGTCCAATTCCTGCACACCTAGCGATATCAGTCGTGATCGCCGAGTCATTTGGCGTGTCGCCGAGTAATCACTTGTTTCGCCAAGTTTTACAGAACTTTCCAGTAAGCTTGGGAGTTCAAACGGTGGTCTCCATCAAGATCGCCAATAGAGTCGGAGATGCGCCAATAATTTCACAAGCTCACCGAGTTTTATAGGCTCTAATTTTTGGAGATGTTTGGAGTCAAACGACAGATAAGGTCGGGTTCACCTACTTCTTCGGCGACTCACCAATTGAATTTGTTGCTTGTCATCCTGCACTTTTCGAGCACTTCTCACACTTCAACCTATACCAACAACACACCATTATTTTACCAATACACAAATATAAAAATAATAAAGGGTTTTGGGTTGCCTCCAAAACAGTGCCTTAGTTAACGTCGCAGCACGACACAAGTCAACAACTATTCTTCATCCTCAGAGTCAGCCATGGTGTAGTTAGGCGAGTACTCGGTGAACGGTGGATAGCGACCTGTCATCAGGTGGGTGATTTGAGCATCTTGTAGCTGGATAGTCATGGAGTTTGAGGTAAACGTTTCATTCAGCATTTCAATGTTCTCCTTCATCTCATTCAACTTCTTGTCTTGTTCTTCAAGTTGTTGTTGAATAAGTGAAAGGGCTTCATCATTCTGCATGTCCCCATGTTTCTTCCCGTGTTTACATTCGCGAAGGAGGAAGTTCTTTTCCTTTTCCATGGCTTTTACTTCCAACTCCATGACTCGTTTGGATAGAACATCCATCTGAGTAACTAGTGCATCTCACTCTTTCTTCCTTTTGACTTCCTTATTGGTTTCAGCCATACCATCAAGAATTTTTGCGATGACTTCGTAGGGCTGGTGTAGCATACCCCCTGCACAAAGTTGATCGGTTATACTTCTATTTTCGGGTCCAAGACCCTTATAGAAGCACTCCAGTAGTGCCTTGTCAGTCATTCCATGAGATGGGCACGGTTGTAGCACTGCTTGGAACTTCTGCCACATTTCCTGAATTGTCTCATCCCCTATTTTTTTGAATGTCAGGAGGTTGTCCCTGATGTTCAGTAGTTTCAAGCGGGCGTGATCTGTGTGGTACCCATAATGATCATCCATTCTTATTTGCCTGCTTTGATATTCCAAACAAGCAAAACAAAACTAGAATTTAGATTAGTAAAGCTAAAACTAAGAAGAAGAATTTTTTTTACTTAACTAAGAATTCCCAAATAACACCACTCCTCGGCAGCGGTGTCAATTTGATGTTAGCGTAATCAAGGACAAATCTTCCGATGCAAGTGTCTACGATCGTGCAATAGTATAATAACCCAACCAAGGGTTGGGATCGTTCCCAAGAGAGTGGTTTTGAGAATTAATAGAAAAATAAAATTTAGTTCTAAATAGTCGTAGCTAAAGACATTAACGATTAGAAACATTGTAAATTAAAGGGGGACACAAGAATGTCAATTAAGAATGGGGTTTTTTCACGAGTAAGTAAAAATAGCAAAATTTACAAAGAAATCTAAGTAATGAGAGGGGATTCTTGGGATGTGATAGCAATACGGGATAGACTAAATCATTGGGTACAAGCTTTTGATAGTAAATTCATTTAGTGTTTGTGACTAGGCTAGACTTTAAAGGGGATAATATCTCTCTTGAGCAACTTACCCCATTTCAAGCGGGTTCTTCTCGGACACCCACTTGCCGCATGAAGAACAACCTCCGCCTTAATCCACTCACTCTCTCGATCTGAGTGTGTGGACATGGGACTAGGATTCACTGTCTCGAGTTGAACCTCATGTAGACCCACTCGCACTGGCCATCAATTTAGTGGTCTTAGTTTTACGACCTCTCTCTCGAGCAAGCCAAAAGCATATATGTGAGACTATATTTGCAAGTACAACCTAATTAAGTTCATCCACAATCACTAAATAAAATCACATTTAAACTACGAATAAACTATCAGCAAGCAAGACCCAACAACTAATCTAACCCATATTCACAAAATTACACCCCAATAATTGGGGTTTTAGATAGACATCATAAAGAGGCAGAAATCGTTACCAAATTGTGTTTCCATCATATGGGTAAGATTAATATTGTCTTTATAGAGGTCTAAGATGAAGAATCTTCAACACCCACTTCCAATTTTTCAGAAATGGAAATCTTCCAATCTTCAAA
>JAJOOS010005102.1:0-52500 GCA_029582725.1 Solanum chiquidenum
GGGTTAGACCCATATCCCACTCAATTTGACCCCCTGAATAAGAATATGAAGTCGAATTTCCGAAATCATGCACGGATTTTGAGATATATGGAAATTACAATTATAGGTGTTTCCGAAGCACATTTTCGGGCATTTTTGGGGTCATTTCAGTGGCAAAAAGAGTTATGTACCTCACCATGAGCGTCAAAAGCCAGAAGAGCAAAGGGTTGACTCGGACAATTTTTGCACTTAAGATGTCCTTGCACGCATTTTAAATAAAGTGGAAGGGTCGGACAAACTGCTCAAAGAAATGAAAGAGGACGTCTTAAGTCTAAACCAGACAGTCAATTCTCACTATGTGCCCATTAATAAATTGGAAATGCATATGGGCCAAATCTCGTCTCATTTAAACCCGAGGCAAAAAGGGGGTCTACAAAGTGATACCTTGGTTAACCCAAATAATGAACTTTGAAAGTGTATCCTTGCTGTGCCACGATGTTTAATAAGCCTCTTCGCAATCCAAGTTTTTAAGCTTTTCATATATTTGTTTGAATAACAGGCATTGAATGTGCAGGTTGAAAATCCAGATTTTTGGGTCAAATAGCAATTAGGCGAGCTTAGGCACCAATCTGCAACTGGCCCAACAGGTCAGCGAGCCCGATCTGGATTGTCGTTTGGACCAACTAGTTAGCTAGAGGTTCTGTAAAACTCGGTGGAAAAAAGATCCATTCGATGCATCACCGATCACCGAATGATCGGTGACATAAGTGACCATCACCGACTAGAGCGCGACTTGAACGGACATGAAGGGCTGAACCATTTTTAAATTCAAAAACTTCCTTCATTTCATATTTTCTGACTTTTACACTTTCACAACCACACTTTAGATTTCCGTACTTGCTTTTCTTGCCTTTTTTTGGGGGATCAATTGCTCGAGGGAGGGTTCTCAATTTTGCTACAATTTGCTTGCCTTGCGTTTAGTTGTCTATTTTTGAGGTTGGTTATCCGCGCCCCGCCTTTATATTTTTATTGTTTCAAATACATTATCGTATCCATGCTGGTTCAGTTGCGCATTATTATTTGTTTGAATTGATTGATGTTAGTTTGTACCCATGCTGCCTATTATTGTGTTTGTTAGCCTATTTTTGTGAAATCCTGTGTGTATGCTTGATTAAAGTCATGGGTTGTGTTGTTAATGTGATGGGTCTATTGTGGGTGAAGTCCAAGTAACCCCAATTGCACCGATTGACTAATTTTATCCAATCATAGAGTGGGTGACATCATTTTTAATCGCAAAAGATGTTGATTCGTCATTTTGGACAAATCAAGGAAAGTCTTAGTACCCCGACGCCATTAATGTTATGGGTTTGGGCCTAATTGCATAGAATAGGTGTTTAATTTTGTTCTCGTGGGTTGTGGGTTAGAATTTGAGAGTCGGGATCAAAATAAGGAGCGAAGGACCTTTCGACGAACTTAGTCGAGCTCGCCGACTGGTTTAGCGGTTCCCCCAATGACCCCTGGATCACCTTTCTATCCTTAAAAATTGTGGAAATTAGTCTGTAACATTCAGTTATATGCATGAGCTCGCCGAGTTCACTCGGTGACTCACCGAATGACTGTTAGATCGCCCTTCTGCGCCCCTATTTTTTAGAAATTGTTCTATAACATTCGGTGAGCTACTTTTAGTTCGCCGAATAGTTTTGGTGACTCACTAAAGGGTAGTGAGCATCGCCGATGTGTCCTAATTTCTGAAATTTTTTGTTCTAAAACATTCGGCGAGCTTGATCTGGTTCGTCAAATGGGTTCGCTCGCTGACTGGGTCGACGAGCTTTCCTACATATTTTTTAAAGTTGAGGACTTTTAAATTTTTTTCTAACCTATTGGTTTGTTTGATGTTGTTTTGTAGTTATGGCTAGACCCAAGGTACATGGAAGAAATAAATATCCTGAAAAGCGTGCAAGGGGTATTCTTATCAACGAGGTGTTGAACCCTGCCGAACTACGTAGGCCAAACTTCCTTTAAAAAGGAGAAAAGGAAAGGAAAAGGGCATGTTGTGTAAACGTAAGCGCATGAAAGATTTGATAGTCTGGGGATCTATGTCACCCACTTCACTACTTTAGAAAGTGAGGGCAACTTGGGTGATAGATCGCCGATCTCCGTGTTTCAATTGGAGGATGATCAGACACTCCAAATTAGGAGAGCGGAGCTACGCTCCAAATCATTGAATGACTAATCAAGGATCCCAGTGCCACCCACTCCTCCTACACTTCCAGCTCAGACTTTCGAATAGGTACCTCCGATTCCACCAGCTCAAGCACCCCCACTCTGGTTGTTGAAAAGGATGAAGGTCGGGGGTTGAATGCCCATTCTAGAGGAAAAGAGATTGTTACTGATAGAGTAGAAGCCCGGTACCCAGAGGTGTGGAACACTATCATGTTCCACAAGTTTGAGATCTTAACAAAGCACCGAGGCTTCTATATTCCTACTTGGGTTCGTGAGTTTTACGCTGAGTATGGCAAGCTAGTGCCTAAGGGAAAGAAAAGGGCCAGCTCTTTTAAGCCACTAGACCATGTGGTTGTGCAGGGAAAGAAGGTCAAATACAGCAGCACCAACATCAATGAGGTGCGTGGTTGTACGATGAACGTGATCCACTTCTTGGTGGATCAGATACATAAAAAGACCCTCGACGACTTGAAGGGTTGGTTGGAACCATTTATCTCAGACATTTCACCGTCATGGATTGAGGAGGGTGTTCATATTGAGAAGAAGGATTTGAACGTGGGTAAAATATATTGGTTCAGGTTCATCATCAGCACATTGATGCCATCACATAAAGAGGCAATACTTCGGCATCCGAAGGCTACTTTATAGGGTTGTATCTTCGACCAAGAAACACTTATTCTTTGTCTGATCATCAAGCATGAGATGGCCATGAGGGCCAAGTAGAGCCAAAACTCTCTACCCATTCAAGTCTTGATTACAGAGCTTTGCAGGTGTGCCCGAGTTCATTTGATTGCAACAACAGATGTGAAAGTAACTCCCATTTCCCCTAATAACATTTGGAGGATAGATGCCGAGTACATAAGGGATAAGACTGAGAGGAGAAGAGCTGCACTAGTGGATACTTCCCTGGTAGTTGATGTGAAGATATTGTCGATAAAGGCAATTCTTCTTACTCAGGCAAGTGATCCTACATGTACCCCTAGGACTTCTACTTCTATCCCTTCTGGTTCTCATACTACTTGTCCTCCTACTGATAATGTTGTTCCTTGTTCCCGACCTCCGATTACCCGGGCTATGTTATATAAGATGGACCACCTGGCCCAGTCTGCTGATGTTTGTGCCTCCCGGGTAGAGGTTGTTGTACCTAGGCTAATTGAGAGGGATATTGTTGTTGCCTTAGCCCCTATCAGTTCTGAGTTGAGAGAGCATAGAGTGGTGATTAATGCGCATAGATTGGCATTGGATGCCCTCACTATGAGAGTGGAGGCTTGTGACCAGGGCACAAGTGCATGTGAGGATGTGACGGCCTTTAAGGTCGATATTATTGGGCTTAGGTGTGATATGTATGTGCTGAAATCCACCGATCTATCAATTATATTCAGCACTGTGGATCTTTCGAAGATTCTGAGTAAAGACCTCTCGGTCAGTTTTGAGATCCCTCCGACTACTATGATTGGAGATGTTGCTAGGGATGATGTAGATGCTGAGTCTGAGGCCGAGATTGATGCAGAGGAGCTGGGAGTTTGAGATGCAACTGTATATAATGATTTAGAGGAACTTGTGTGGGCTATGGTACATACAACTGTGGTGGCATCTCTGAGGGACACATCTACGGTGGGCTCTAGTGGAGAGAAGGATGGTGTAGAGTCGGGTACTGATGCCCAGACTTAGGGAGCCCCCACCATGCAGATTTCACCCAGCCTTATCCAGATAAGAGGATTTTGACTCTCTTTCTTTTTCTTGTTTAGACTTTTTATTTGTTTGTATTTGAGGACAATTACTCGTTTAGTCTGGCGCGGTGAGGTATTTCCATACCAACCTAATTTAGGCTATTTTATGGATACTATTGTTGTTTTTGTGTTTGTGTGACTGCTGGATTTTTTTGGTATATATTGGGTTTTGATCCATTGAGTTTAATGTTAATGTTTGTTTTGAACTGACTAAAAAAATTGCCACCTCTTGATGTTTGTGAATGTGGTTGTTCTCTTGCAATTTTGAGTGTCGGTTGTGATCAATACCGATGAATTGAATAGTTCTCTCGATTGAACTATATGTGTGTGTGGCTCCAATGAGGCAAATGGAGTTGCATAAGTTATATGTGAACTTGTATCATCTCATTGTGACTGTCGGTTCTTGACTTGACCTCTTGTGTTGATCATTGCATGCAAGCTGAAAATTGTAGAGTCTTGTTTGATGATTGTGTTGAATTCCATGTGTGGTGAGATTTTCTTAAAATATGTGCTTGGTAATACCTAATACTTGCTCTTTTAGTCCAATTGACTACTGTAAGAGAACAATAGAGATGATCTTAGGCACAATTTGTGAAGAGTGAACCAAAATTGCTATTATACTTCTTTGTGACCACCTTGTGAGACTGTGAACCTTGCTTGGAATCTTTTTAGCCTACCCTTATTCTTTGAATGAAACATGAACAACTTTGACCTCTTTGTCCCATCACCTATAACCTTCATAAATCATTAGTTTATTTGAATCGCCAACATAGGCCAAAAACCTAAGTGGGGGTGTGCTGAAGAAGGAGGAAAGTCAAGAAGTTTGAGAAATTCTCCCTTGAAGGATCATGTTGAAAAAGATGGAACCCCTTCATGTAAAAAAAGAGAGAAAAGAGAAAGGTGAAAATAGAAAAAGATCGAAAAAGAAAAGAACTTTTGAAATAAAGTTGTTAAATGGACAAAAGAAATGGGTTATCTAATGGTCATGCTTAAAAGAACATAGGTTGGATTGTGAAAATCATAAAGCTTGAAAGAGAAGGAGAAAAAGTTATATGAATGCCATGCATCATCAAGGTATAAGTCACTAAACCAATGTGATCATACCGTAACCCTCATCCCCATTACAAGCCTTGAAAGACCTTTGTGATCTTCAGTTAGCTTAAAGTAATGTTGGTTGGAAAATAAGGGCAAGCCTATGGCTAGAATCATGGATGTGTTCCTCTTTAATAGTGTGAGATTTGTTTTTGATTTCGAAATTCTAAATTGTTGGTGAGTTTTATGTGAACATGGAATCATTCTTGGTGTGAGGGCATTTGAATGTTTTTTTTGAGCTTGAACTTTTATTTGAAGCAAGCATTTTGAGCTTGAGTTCTATTTGATAATGGTTAGTCACAGTTTCAAACTTAGAGTCCACAATTGAACATTGGATGAGTAGTTTGACCCTCTTGTGTCCATTCATATTGAGTATTGCGTACCACTAGCTGTAGACATCCTTGATGAATCGATTGATCTTGTGTTTTACATGAGTGCAAGCAAAATTTTAAGTTGGGGGTGTTGATGATCTGGAATTTTGACTCATTTAGTGCTTATAATTCATAGCATTAGTGTCCTCGATGCCTATTTTATGATCAAAACTAATGTTTAAGTTCTAATTTGCAGCTATGAAGGCAAAAGAGCAAGGAAAGGACATTATTGGACCAAAATGAGTGGAAAAGGTGAAGATAACAAAAGTTGAAGATCGCCAACACTACTCGGAGACTCCCCAAGTAGTACTTCAGCTCGCCAAAAGTTACAGCGTGCCAGACCTGGGGAAAATCCAACTCATTGATGGAAATAGACCTTTGGAAACTGCCGAATGGAGCGGTGATAAGGATCCTGATCGCCTAACGTTATAGGGTTTGAATGGTGAAGAAGCAAGTCAAGACGGCGATGGAGAGGAACACTTGGCGCATCGCCGATCTGATCAACGATGCTCGACTAATTCCGTTGATCGGTCCAAAAGCTAAAAAGCTAGAAGAGTATAATTGCAAAAAATTTAAAAAGTTCTAGAGTTACAAAATTTTGAGCAAAGTTCTGAGTGTTTGAGAATTCTTACATTGAGTTTTTGATCTTCAACACTGTTTTTAGTGGTTTTTAGTAGAATTTTAAGGTGGGTTTTGATTATTAGATGATTTGAAGCATTGTGAAGTCTCAGATTTAGTTACCCAACTAATGGAGAACATAGTTGGTAATATTTTTCAGATTTTTATAATGTGTGGCTAAAACCCCCATTCTTGGGGGTGTGATTATGTGATTGATTGACTCAATTAGCTTATGGGTGTTAGTAATTACTGATCCAATTACTGTTTTTAAGTGGGTTCGATTGATACCTGAGTTTTAACATATGAATTATAGTGTCTAGTGCAGTTCTAGTCTAGTATTATATGCTTGCTTGAGAAAGTTGTTTTAAAATTAAGGTTATCAATTGATGATTGTAGTGATTTGATTTGTTGTTGACAACTTGAGAAAGTGAGTCTTAATTATATCCTACTGATGAGTCTGAGATTTGGACTTATTTAGGGCTTTATTTATATAGATTTAGTGTCGTCAAATTCTTAATTTGTGCCATAAACTAATGATAAATCATTGATTTTTTGGTACATGGATAGAGCAACAAAGCAAGGACACTGACATGAGGAACCAAAAAAACTGAAGAAATGAAGAAAGGCTAGCCTGGTGATTGCCAAATTCATTTGGCGAATCGCCGAGTGGCTATATGACTGCATAAAGTTCCAGTCCGCGAAGCGCTGAAGGAAAGAACCAAGTCGGCGACGAAAATGAGAAGTTTGCAGATCGCTGAGTAGTTCCGCGAAGCCAAGATAGATCACCCAAAGTTACACACCTTGAGGATTCTGAATGCCAGGGTGAAAAGGCGATGGAAGAGATTAAAGGGCGGCTTGCTGAGTGGTTCGGCGAGCCCGACTTACTTCACCAAAGGGGATTTCATAGCTTATTTTCGACGAATATAAAATAGATTTTGAACATTTAGTTTAGTATTTGTTACATATTTGGACATCTATTTTTCATTAGAACAAGTTTTTCTCTGGAGTTTTCTTAGTTTTTAAAGAACCTTAGAGATTCAATTTGGAGATTTTGGAAGTGGGTTTTAGATTTTCTTCAAATTGAGCATTGTAAAGACTATATATCTCTTACCC
Source organism: Solanum chiquidenum (assembly GCA_029582725.1). Lineage (NCBI taxonomy): Eukaryota > Viridiplantae > Streptophyta > Magnoliopsida > Solanales > Solanaceae > Solanum > Solanum chiquidenum. Next base: position 7,127 of record JAJOOS010005102.1, read on the forward strand.
AGTTGATGGCTAATCGATTTGGTAATAGATATTACCTTTTTATGATACTTGGTAAAAACCCCAATTCTTGGGGTGTGATCATGTGATTATGGGATGAATTAGTTTATGAGTATTGCTAATCTCTAGTTTAAATGCTATTTAAAAGTGAGTTTAATCATTAATTGTAGTTTAATATAAGAATTGTAGTTGCAAATGCAGTTTTATATTTGTGTTCTTGGCTTGCTCGAGAGAGAGGTTTTAGAACTAAGATTATTGATTAATGATTTGTGGGTATTGGGTTGACCTGGGTTCAGCTCGAGAGAGTGAATCTGAAACCCAATCCCACACATTTAGCTCGAGAGAGTAAATGGATTAAGGTGTGGGATGTTTTTCATTGTCTTGCTTGTTGACGTTTGAAAGAAATCACCTGATTCAGGGTAGTTGTTCGAGAGAAAACTATATCTCTTATGACTTCTAGCCTACTCAAGGATATTTAGTTATTTACTAGTAGTTGCAACTACCCATATGCCTATATTTTCCTAAAATCGATCACATCCCGAGAATCTATCTCCCTATTGTTATTTCAAATTGTTTGTGACTGTTTGTAGTTGAGAATTACAACCAAAACCCCCATTTGACATTCATGTCACCCCTTAATTTGATTTATGTCTTTTCCTGATAATGTTTATTCCTATGGCTGATTACACCGCATTCATACTTTTTAATTGAATTCTAAACACGTACCGCTCCCTGTGGGATTCGACCCCAACTCATTTAGTTGGGTTTTATACTAATTTACGATCGTTGACAGCTATAATTGGATGAGGTGTGCTTGAAATGTTAAATCAAAATGGTGTCGTTGCCGGGGAGTGGTGTTGTTTGAAATTCTTTTGGTGAAGTTGAATTGTGTTCTTTTTAGCTATAGTTGAATCTCCTTACTTTTATTTTTGGTTTTTGTGTTGCTTGTTAAAACAGAGGAGGAAATGAGCGTCAACGAAAGAAATAGTAGCCAAGTGGGCCACCAAGATATTGTCGGAAACCTCAACGATGTCAATGACCCAGCTCAAATGGGTGGTGTTGGGGCATTCATTTGCCTCCAGCTAAAGGAAATAACGTGTTTCACATCACAAGCACCATACTTCAGCTCATTCAACTGAAGGGTTTATTTGGAGGGCTAGCTCATGAGGATCCCCATGAGCATATCAGGAATTTTATTGATGTTTGTGGACCATTCTCCTTTAAGAAAGTATCTCAAGAATCGGTCCGACTGAGGTTGTTCCCATTTTCTCTTATGGGAGAAGGATGCAAGTGGTTGGCTGAATTACCAAGAGATTCTATCACTTCATGGGACGGGCTTATTACCGCATTCCAAGTGTGATTTTTCCCTCCTTTGAAGATGATGACACTTAGCGACATTATCCAATGCTTTAAACGCTTGGAGGGTGAGCCAATCCATGAGACTTGGCTGAGTTTTAAAAGGATGGTACTGCGAAGCCAACTCATGGATTGCTCGATAATGTACTGTTGCAGTACTTCTATAGAAGCCTCGATTCGGTGAACAAGGGAGTGACTGATCAACTTTCTCCGGGTGGCTTAATGCAACAACCCTGTGCAATATCATCCCAACTCCTTGATTGCATGACCAAAATTAACCGGGAATGGTACACTCGCGAAGATGAGGTGCTAACTACCCATGATCGGGTGGAAATCAAGGTTGGAATAGAGATGAGGGATGGAGAGACTGTGATAGAGATTGGTGTGATTGTAACACCACTTGGAAAGAAAAAGAGAGGGAGAACGATAGGTATGTTCCTCCCCATAAGCGTCAAAACCCCAAAGATTCTGAGGGTGGCCGTATGGAAGATATGCTTTCACACATTCTCAACAAGGTTTAAGGGTCCAACAAAGTTTTGAAGGAAATTAAGGAATATTTATAAACTCTCAACCACACGTTGTCCTCTCATTGTGTCTCTATCAAGGACTTGGAGACCCAAATGGGCCAAATTTCTTCACATCTGAACCCAATACAACAAGGGGGGTTGCCTAGTGATACTATGGGAAACCCAAAAAATAAAGCTTAAATGGGTACTTGCGTCGTGCCACGACGTTAACTAAGGCGCTTCTTGGGAGGCAATCCAAGTTTTTAATGCTTTGAGTTTACTTTGGAATAACGGGTGTTGATTGTGTAGGTTGAAAAGTGGAGTGTTTTTGAGAATGTGCAGGTTGGCGGGCCAAGAGTCCAGCCGGCGACTCACCAAAAAGGTCGGCAAGCTCAACATGGAAAGTCGTTGGACTCACAAAAATCTAATGTGGGAGTTTGTAAAATTCGGCGGGCTAACGGCTGAATCGGCGACTCACCAAAGAGGTTGGTGATCCATATTCTGTCCATCGTTGGGACCCCTAAATTAACTGGTGGTCCTTTAAAACTCAGTGAGGTAAGTCACCACTCGGCGCGTCGCTTAGTGGTTTGGCGTAGTTGAATATGCCACCGAAAGGACCGCGAACTGAAAGTTTTAAAAGGCCAAATGACTTAAATTTTCAAAATCTTTTATATTCCCTCATTTGAAACCATGTACTCCCTCACTCGCACTCTAGACTTTCCATATTTTCCATTTTTATTACTTTTTGTTCTTGATCTCGTGCTCCGATTTGGAATATATTGTCGCCTAGCATATCAAATTATTCATTTACGTTAAAGGTTAATTTTTCGAACCCCGAACTCTTGATTAGTAGTTGAACTCGAATGCATTTGGTAAAATTATGTTATTGTGTGTTGGGCATGTGTTTGATTTGTATTTAATGTGTTGGTTTACTTGTTTTAGTTTGAAATTGTGCTTAATTGCTTGAAATGTTGATTGCCCGAGTTTTGTGTGTCAAAATTGATCATAAATTATTGTGTTGCGGTTAATATATTTTTGGTCTAGTTGGGTGAAGTCTGAGTAACTTCCAATTGCACTAAATGATGTACTTTTCCCAATGATGGAGCATTTGACGTCATTCTTAAGGGAAAAAGTCATCAAATGGCCAAATTTGGACAAACCGGGGGAAATTTGAGTACCCCGGAGGCATGGGTCGATTGGGTCTTGTATGAATTGCATAATGTGTGTGTTTGATTTTGTTTTCAGGGTCTACGTGCTTGATTTTGGGAATACGGGTTGAAATTTGACACGTTGGGCAATTTGGCGAGCTGGATCGAGCTCGCCGAACTATTCTGCGGTTCGCCAATGTCCCTCTTGATCGCCCTTAATTTCATATTTTGGCTAGGATAGAGTCAATAACTTTCGGCGGGAAGCCTGAGTTCGCCGAGTTCATTCGATGATTCACCGAAGGACCCTGGACATCATCAACCTACCATTTTTTTGAAATTTTTTCACGCCAATCCTTTCGGTGAACTCGATCTGGCTCGCCAAAGTGACTCGGTGAGTCTTCCTGCAACATGAATTCTGAAACTTTTCTTGGGTATCTTGTAACTCTTTTTGATGTGTTTTGCTGATATGACTTGGACCAACTGGGGCGAAAGTGGAATGCCGCCCCGCAAACGAGCACGGTCCATCGTAATCAATGAAGGAGAAGATATTTCTTCTAACAAAGGAAAGAAAGCTCCTCCTAAAGGAGGCAAGGGTAGGGGAAAAGCGCATATGGATGAGAGCTTAATCTAGAAGCCTTATTCCCTGGCTGCAGTGCCAAAATTTGATATGCTCAAGTTACACCTTCCTAAAGAAGTATAATCGATTGTTGTCAAATAAAGAACCCAACTTGTATGTTAGGGTCGATCCAACGAGGAATATGATTTAGACTTAAACTTAACTCACTATTATATTGATTAGTCAACTTATTTCTGAGACAAGTAAATAATAGGGGGGATTTGTGAAATAAATAACTAATTGTTGTTTAAGTAACAAGTGAGCAAGATTCAAACTTCGAGTTATCAATATGACAAACAAACTAGGGTGTATGTGTTCCCCATAAGCTCATAACGCAGTAATCCTAATAATAGTAATCATTTACTAGTCTTTTACATGCAAAGTTGGTAAGATAAGTATCCCTAAGTGATTGGTCCTCCAAATAGGGAATTTCACTCCGCACCTTGGTCCAACTACGTGTGTATAATTTACTAATCCTTACCTTTACCTCAGATTAGACATCACATCAATGTATGGCTTAGTTTTCACCCTAGCACCAATTAAAATTAGACAATTAGATAGTATCACACTAAATCTTTATTGATAATTCTTTTGTTATTAACTACCTTCTTGGTCCAGCAAGTGGCAACAAGGCGAGTTCTAACGCGTGCACTCATTAAAAAGTCTTCTAAGCGAAAGAATTACCAATGCATGCATCAACACTATTGATGAATTACTTAGTTATTATTCATACGTTGTTGATCGCTCATGGTTCCCACAACCATAATTGTGGATTTACCTACTCATGCTTGAAAGAACACAATTCATGAACTTACGTATTGAGTAGAACAAACCCGCAATCTCGAACTGAATTTCAAAGAAAAAATCTAATATACCGAAATTTGGAAATCAAGTTGCCAAAGTTTGCAAGTTAAATCCCAAGAAAATATCAAGAACTAAAAGTAAACAATAATGTCTAACTCCCAAAAACGAGGTTTACATAACCTATTTATAAAAAAACATGTCCTAAACAAAAAGGAAAAAATATGGAAATAAACTTCTGGGACGTGGCTTTGATCGACGACTCGACCTACGAACCGTCGGTCGACCCACGGTTTGTAAGTCCCTTCCATTGGTCAACACTTAGAACTTTTCCACAGAGGCTGGAACCTTCAACTCCCTGTTCATCAATGACGGACGTACAGAACGGACCGTAGGTGGACCTATGGTCCGTGGGTCCTCTTCCGTGGCTCCACACTTAGGAATTTCATTAGGTACTGGAACTTCAATTCTCTGAACACCTTTCACGGATATGCAGGACGGCCCGTAGGTCGACCTACGGTCTGTGGATCACTTCGTAGTTCCACACTTGGTCAAACTTACATGATGCTCCTATCTATGCATATCCATCGACAGACCGTAACAGGACCTACGGTCCGTAGGTCACTTTCGTGGGTGGCCACTTCTACAAATTTTCAGCTGTCATCTCACTTAACCGCGTCAAAGCCTATTTCCTACAAACATAACACACAAAACATTATTTTCAATACAAAATGGCCCTACACACACACAATTCATAAGTGAAATTTATCAAAAATACTGTAAACTCATGGTATATCAATACCCTCAACTTAAACATGTTGTTTGTACTCAACCGACACCCTAACACTTTAAACGACACTTGTGTAGAAGCAGATATGCAAACTCAACAATCACATGGGTATTTCAACCCATTCCATCTTCTTAGTGCAAATCCTTTTTTGTTAGACTCAACAAGCTAACACATGTGGATCAAGATATGACAAAGATTGACCAATAGACACCACAACATACATTTTTCACAATCACAAAGGTACCAACTTTCCGACAGTGTAACTAGTGCCCTCATTTCAAACGAAATCCAATTCACACAGAAGATATGAATTTTGAGTGTTAGGATTCATTCAACACTCCCGCTCATAAGTAACTTCAAGTATAGTTAGTGCTCAATACCATAGGCTTGCCCTTATTTTCATTCCTTAGACTTTCCAAACTAGTTGCTAGGATCACTATAGGACTTGCTTAGCTTGTAACGTAGGCTCAGGGTCATGTGTGGTACATTTGGGTACTTTTTAGTGACTTTCTTCCCTGCTTGACATTACATTGGCTTGTTACATCTTCTGTCAACCTATTTTTGACATCCTTTCATTTTACTTTCTTTCCCTTGACTCTTTTCAACATTGATGTAACTTTTGACTTTGTGGCTCTTATTTTTACTTTCTTCTTTTTCTTTCACTTTATTTTTCTTTATTTCTTTCAACACTTTTATTTATCATATTTTTGCTTCTTTTGCACAAAGTCACATCCTCTTCTATCTTTTATTTTTCTCTTTTCAACACAAAACTCTTTTCATACCCTTTTTTCTTTCGATTAGCTCTTTCATAGCCACTCTCAACTTATGGATTTTTCATTAGTTGAGGTGCACAATATCCGATGTCGGACCAGGGCCAAGATCAAAGTAACTTTTGAATTATCCACCCTCAACTTAGGTTTTTGGCCTAAATCAAGGTGCACATGTCCAAGGATGGTGAGTTATTAGGTGAATCAAAAGAAATAGTTTAATTAAGGCTCAAACATTTGGATCAAAGGGACATTGATTTCATTTCGTTGGATCATTTTAGGCTTAAGTGGACTAATTTGAACAAGGGCCTATGATCACTTCCCAACTTATAGCCTAGATCATCTTAGCAGGACCAACAGGGAACGTTCTAGATTGGCACAAACTGTCTGAACATTCAACTTTTTTCACACACTCTTGGCACATTGCTTCATTATGATATTATCATATTACCCAGTTCAAGTGGTAACTTAAGTTATGAGGTCAAATCGGTTCCTTATCATGTCATTGAGATCCAACGCATTCAACTCATCAAGACTATCGATCTAGCACATTTCAACAATTTTTGGACAGGGATCATTTTTTTTCATGCTTTCTATGCCATCATGCTTTCATTTTTCTACTTACTCCTACACATATAATCCTAAACATGCCGGTTTAACAGAAATTAAAATAGTCTCTTAGGGGGAAATAATACAGGTAGGAAAACTCCAAGAAAGGATTATGAGTTGGGTTACTCAGACATCACCCTATCACTCACAATCCATTTACCCCACCCCAACAAAATAATGTGCAATTGTCCCCAATGTACAAAAAGTAAAAAGCAAAGGATCACATGAAGCAAACTTGTGGCGCATATACGTCGAAGACCACTCAAGAATCAGGTGGGTTCGATTTCCTGGAACCCACTGGATCAACACTTGGAACGCCATCAGTAGAGCTCCCATCAACTATCCCATCACTCTTAGTAGTGCTCTCATCAAATCTCTTAGCACCATCAGTAGTGCTCACTCTAGTGGATGGGCCAACACCTACCTCCATAGCCCTCTTATGTCTATGCTCCTCATCAACTATGGATGCCCTCCGAGCCTCCTCAGTGTGATGTCGCTCCTTCTTCCTCAATCTATGGGCCTCGACATCATCAGAAGTATGACTGGAGCAGGTCCACTTCCCAGCAGTAAGAGAAGAGTCTTGTGGTGGCATCGAATCACCAAATAATGCAGATATCACCATGGTGTCAACCCCCTCTGTAGGGACAGCCTCAGGTGCAGACTTGGGAGCAGGTATGAGTGAATCCAGATCAGTACGAAGGCTGGCCAACTCTTCCTGGAAGGTAGATAAATCAATGGTCGGGGCCGGTTCTCCAAAACTCGCAGCTCGAACGCATCCAGGATCTTAGGAACGGCCTGATTCATCTAGTTCATGAGCTGCTCCATCCTAGCCTCGGACTGCTTAATTTAGCGCTGCATCCACGGCCTAATATGTTATAGTAGTGTGTCCATCTGGGTTTCCAGCTTCACAACTCGAGCTAGAGGGATGATGGAGGATCCTGACGAATGCTAGTGGCAGGATACGGAGGAGCCTGTGCATCTGTTGGAGTGACTACAGTGGCATAATCATCAACCTGCATCTGCTCCACATCTTCTACGAGATCATATCCCAATGGTGGCATGTTAACCTGTGGCTCCCTGCGAGGTGCAACTACATTGGCCTCTTCCCAAATCAGGCTGATATCCAGATTCTTGGTTTCCTGAAGCAACCTGTCACAGTTCCACACTAGTACACTGGAGTCCTTAATATGCTGGAAGATGAGGTAGGGGAAGGGAAAAATGGTGGTGGCCTTTAAGGCCCTCTTGGGGATATCCTCAATCAGTATACGGACAAAATCCACCTCAACTCTCGCTACCATGTCTGCAACTATCACCTCTCGGTCCCATGTGACCACATTGTCCGCCTGAATTGGGGACAGCCTATTACGTAGCAGAAGCCTGAAGAATTTCGTAGCAAAATTTAAGGTGGCCTTCCTAATGCCCAGGCTCGGAGTACTGACCCACTCTGCGCGCTCACTATCTATTGCAAGATGTCGTGCTAGCCACCTAATAAGTTACTCCTGCTGCTCGGCATTCCTCTTAAATGCCCCACACCAAATAGTGCCCATGCGATTTTCTAGCTCTGCTGTATTGATCGGCAGATTCTGATCCAGGCCATAGATCAACTTACCGAGGGTGTTCTTAGAGATGTCCATAGAAAAACCCCGAACTAGTATAGCCTCAAGTGGAGGCTGAGTTCCGGGCTTGGCCCTCTTGGAGATGGACCCTCTACCAGTGGCGACATAGGAAGCGTAGAGCTGCCTGACTATCTCCTCATTGTACGTTCCTGGGGTCGTGCCATCCACTCACACTTGTGTCTACGGAACAACCCCTCAATAACTGGAGTGGTGTGGATGCTACCTGTAAGAACCCAACTCTCCTTCGTGACTAGTCGAGCCATCTTATCGTTCTCATTCAGCATGTGAGCATCTCTGTATAGGTGAAACTTGCCATCCACACACCATCGATTAGGCTCCTCAGCAACTGTTGCAGGCTCAGAACTAGAGGGCATTGAAATTTCACCCGCACTATCAGCCTCAAAAGAGGAGGTGGTGATTCCATTAGAACTGGAGCCGGATGCGCACAACTATTTTTCTGCAAATTTTGCCTTTCATCCCTGCACACGTAGCAACCATTAGGACTTTCTTTTCACAATTTCTGGACAATTTGTAGACACGAACACTATTCTATATCTAGCCAACACTAATACAAAAATAGGCTATCTCATAGGCTATCTCTTTTTAAGTTATAGCTTTTATGAAGAGATTTTCTTTTTCTTGTAAAGGGAGAGTCTCCCTCATTTATGTTTTCCTAGATTCTTTGTATCGAGAGGAGTCCTCTCACATAGGTGCTTAGATGATAGGCTTCATTTCTAGTATGGGAAAGAGTTGGAGAACCTTAGTAGGCTACCAACTCTTAAACCACCATAGGATGGAGGTAAGGTTTATGCCTCCTCCATGTAATTTGCCTTGTTTTTCTATGATAAGGCCGAGGGGTGTTTCTCAGCCCCTGGCCCACAAGGGTCGTTAAAAAAAAAAAAAAAAAAAACCTATTTAAAGAGTTATAGAAATTAAAATAAAAGAACAAAATTCCTTAATCGAAAAGAAAAACCTATAGTTGGTTAGATTTTACATCTTGGTTTGCCTCCCAAGCAGCGTTTGATTTCAGGTCGCGGCACGACACAGTACCCTTGATTACTCAAACCTCATCAAGATATTAGGCCTCGATCACCTCTTGCACACTCTTCAATTTCCCCATGTAGACTTTGATCCTTTGCCCATTCAACTTGAAGCTTGCTCCCTCCTTGTTCTCGAGCTCGATCGCTCCATGTGGAAATACTTGAGTGACTTTGAATGGCCCGGTTCACTTGGACTTGAGCTTGCCAGGAAACAAGCGCACCGTTGAATTGAATAGAAGCAGCAAATCACCCATAACAAATTCATGCTTTTCAATCTTTTTATCTTGATACTTCTTCATCTTCTCCTTGTACAAGGCTGAACTTTCATATGATTTTAGGTGAAACTCATCAAGCTCTTTCATGTCAATCACTCTTTGACTCGATACGGCACCCCAATCCAAATTCAACATCTTTAGCGCCCACAGAGCCTTATGCTCTAGCCCTACCGGCAAATGGCATGACTTCCCATATACAACTTGGTAGGGCAACATACCTATAGGACTCTTGAATGCGTTGCGATATACCCATAGAGCATCATCAAGTCTCCTTGACCAACCAGTTTTATTGGCATTTACAGTCTTTGAAAGGATTTTTTTATCTTTTCTTTTGACACTTCAACTTTCCCACTAGACTGCGGTTGGTAAGGAGTAGCTACATTGTGACGGAATCCATATTTCTCTAACAACGCCTTGAACAACTTATTACAAAAAGGGGAACCTCCATCGCTGATAATCGCCCTAGGTGTACCAAATACGGAGAGGATAGTCTTTTTTTGAGGAATGCGGTGACACTTTTCCCTTCAGTTTTTTAAAGCGCAATTGCTTCCACCCATTTCGACATATAATCAACCGAAACAAGAATATAATTCATCCCATTTGAACTCACAAATGAACCCATAAAGTCAAGGCCCGATACATGAAACAACTCAATCACCAATATCGGATTCATAGGTAGCTCTTGCCTCATTGAAATTCCTCCTTCTCTTTGGCAACAATCATAAGACTTGGCGAAATCATGATAATCTTGGTGGATGGTTGGCCAGTAATACCCACACTGCACTATTTTATGAGCAGTCCGAATACCACTATGATGCCCACCAACATACAATGAATGAAACGCCTCTAGTATACTCATCATCTCAACCTTGGGCACACAACGAAGAATAATCCCATCACCACAAATACAGAACAAGCTAGGATCATCCCAAAAGAACTTCTTGACATCATGCATAAACTTTTTACTTTGGTGAAACGACAAATCCGATGGAACCAGATCACTTGCCAAGTATTTAGCAAAATCCACGAACCAAGGAATAAGATGAAAAGATACAACCAATACTTGTTCATCTGGAAACGCATCATTAATTTCAGTCCCATCTAGTAGCTTGAGCATAGCTTCCTCCTCTAATCTGGACAAATGATCGGCAACTTGATTTTCTGTCCCATTTCTATCTTTCATCTCAAAATCAAACTCTTGTAGCAACAACACCCATCTAATCAACCACGGTTTTTCACCATTCTTAGCCATCAGATACCTCAATGTAGAATGCCCAGTATTCACTATGACCTTAGTACGAAGCAAGTAATATCGAAATTTGTCGAATGCGAAAACCATAGTAAGGAGTTCCTGTTCAGTCACTGTATAGTTCTTTTGAGCCATATTTTGAACTTTGCTGGCATAGTAAATAGGATGAAGAATCTTCTCTCGCCTTTGTCCCAATACCACACCAAGCGCCACTCCACTCGCATCACACATCACTTAAAATGGTTGCCCCCAATCCGCTGAAACAATGATAGGTGCGGAAACTAGATTTGCCTTCAACTTTCCAAATGCTCTCAGACAAAAATCATCAAAAACAAACTTACCCTCCTTTTCTAGCAATTCGCACAATGGGTGTGCAATTTTGGAGAAATCCTTGATAAACCTCTTATAAAATCCTGCATGCCCAAGAAAACTTCTAACACCTTTAACAGAGATAGGTGGTGGAAGCTTTTCTATTACCTCGACTTTAGCTCTATCATCCTCAATACCATTCTCAGAAATTTAATGACCCAAAACGATCCCCTCTTTCACCATGAAGTGGCACTTTTCTCAATTGAGCGCAAGATTGCACTCTTCACACCATTTAAGTACCTCAGCCAAATAATCCAAATAACCATCAAATTAGTCACCTACCACAGAGAAATAATCCATAAATACCTCAATAGTGTCCTCCACCATATCAGAAAATATCAACATCATGCAACGTTGGAAGGTAGCTGGAGCATTGCACAACCCAAATGGCATCGGTTTGAAGGCGAAAGTCCCTTAGGGGCAGGTGAAGGTGGTTTTCTCTTGGTCTTCCGGAGCAATGGAGATCTGATTGTAGCCCAAATAACCATGAAGAAAACAATACCAACCCTTACCAGCAAGACGGACTAGCATCTGATCGATGAACGACATAGGGAAGTGGTCATTTTCTGTCTAAGCATTCAATTTCCGATAGTCCATGCATACTCTCCATCCAGTCACGGGTCGCATCGGAACAAGCTCGTTCTTCACATTAGGTACCACAGTAATCCCACCTTTCTTGGGAATAAACTGAACAGACAAACCCAACTACTATGTGCAATGGGATAAATGACTCCAGCATCCAACAACTTGAGGATTTCCTTTTTCACTACCTTTTGCATAGGCGGATTTAGTCTTCTTTGGTGCTCGATACTAGGCTTGTGATACGGCATGAGTTGGATTTTATGAGATCAAATGCCAGGAGGAATCCCAATAATGTCCGCAATAGTCCACCCAACAGCCATCTTGAACCTTTTCAACACAAAAACCAATGCCTCAACTTGTTCACCATTCAAATCAGCCGCAATGATGACCGGTAAAGTGCCATCTCTCCCCAAGAATGCATACCTCAAATGTGATGGTAGAGCCTTAAGCTCCAATTTTAGAGCTTCTTCAATAGACGGTTTTGCGGGTGGAGAGTCACGATTCTTTATATCTAACTCTAATTTCTTCGGTTTGGAACGGAATTCGAACCTATCAAGTGCGGCAATTAATTCATCATAGTCTTAAATACCATCACCCTTAGAATTCATCATTACCACTGAAAGTTCATAAACACCCAACCACTCTTCAATAGACACATCAAAAACTTGCCCCACAATATGATTCACCACTGACACTGACTTGAGATCATTTTCCTGCTTCATGGACCTATAGATATTAAAAGTTACCTCTTCACTATTCAATCAGAACTTCATCTGCCCTTTCTCCATATCGACCAAGGCGCGCCCAGTTGCAAGGAATGGTCTCCCTAGGCTGATGGGAACATCAAAATCAACCTCACAGTCAATTATCATAAAATCTGCCGAAAAAATAAATGACTCTACTTTCACAAGCACATCTTGGAGAACACCAATGGGTCTCTTCATAGTTCAATCGGCCATGAGTAATTGCATCGCAGTCGGTTTTGGAGCCCCTAAATCCAACTTCTTATAAATAGACAATGGCATCAGATTAATACTAGCACCAAAATCACACAACGCCTTTGCAAAATGCAATAACCCAATGGTACAAGGAATAGTGAAAGCACCAAGATCCTCTTTCTTCTGCACAAGTGACCTAGTAGTAATAGCACTAGAAAGTTGCAACGTATCATCATCTTCAAAACTCACGGCCCTCTTCTTAGTCAGCAAATATTTCATGAATTTCGCATACCCATGCATTTGCTCCAAAGCTTCTATCAACGGAACATTGATGGAAAGTTGTTTCAACATAGTAATAAACCTACGGTATTTCCCTTTTTCATTCTTCTTTACCAACCTCTGTGGGAATGGAGGTGGAGGTCTAGGAATGGGGACAACTTTTTGAGTTATCTCTACTTCCTTCAATGCAACATTCGTGGACTCTCCAGTAACCTCAATCTCATCATCATCTTTCTCAACCAAAATTTCAACCTAAGACAGCATAGATGGATCAATGGTGTGCTTACCCCCTCGAGTAGTGACTTCCATACAAAGCCCATCGTTTATTGGTTTTGGATGGTGTTGCTAGGAAGTGTGTCAGGCTGACGTGGGTTCACTGTGGTAGACAATTGATTCATCTGTTGCTCAAGTTGCTTGATCAACACTTCATGGGCATCAAATTTTTTACCAATTCCAGACAAGTCATTATGCATCTCCTTCATATTCTCATCAATCAAATCGAACCTCTTCATCATCTTCTGAATCATATCCTCAATACGTGACATACTGCCCCTAGCTTCCCTATTAGCAGATTCCCAATTTGCAGGAGTAACATAAGGACCCACCCTATCATTTCTGTTGCCATAATTGTTTCGGTTGTAGTTGTTGTCGTGATTGTAGTTCCCATGCCGGACATACTGACCCTCTCAGTTTTAGTTGCCATAGTTCCGACCTTGGTTTCCTTGCCCTTGGCACAAATTATCCGAGTAGAACCTTGGGCGTTGGCTTGAAACCCCCCCCCCCCATCTGATAATTTACCAAGTAAGCATCTTCCTCATAATAGCATTCCTCAATCGGTGGTGGTGGAGTCCTAGTCAAATGATTCACTGCATTTACATTTTCTGGACCTCCGCTTACATGCTTCAATACCAACCCAAGTTATGTCCTTGTCTAAGCCATATCCTCATAAATGTCATCGGCAGATTGACTAGGTTCAGAGTGAACTGCAAAAGTGCTTCTTTCGGTGTCTAACTTTTGAGTGCTCCATGCTTTATTGTTTCGGGAAATCTTCTTCAGTTTCTCAGTTATCTCCTCAAAAGTGCACTCACCATATGATCCTCCAGCGATAGTATCAAGCACAACCTTACCATTGTCATCTTGACCTCTGTAGAAATACTCCTTCAGTGACTCATCATCAATGCAGTGGTTCGAAACACTTCTTATGAATGCAGAGAACCTTACCCACGAACTACTAACAGACTCTCCAGGTAATGCCAAAAAGTTGAGTTTATCTTTGTGGTTTAGCTTCTTTGACGATGGAAAGTATTTTGCCATGAACACCTTGTGCAATTTATCCCATGTATGAATCGAGTTGTATGGAAGTTCAGAAAACCATACAGCAGTATCATCGGTCAATGATAGAGGGAAGACTCTCAACCCTATGACGTTCATATCCAACTCCGGTCACCCCACACAACTCTTACAATCACTTCTCAACTTGGCCATGTGCCCATGCGAATCTTCCGAAGCCATACCAAAAAATAACCCCCTTGCGGTAAGCATCTCCATCAAACTACTAGTCACCAGGAATGTATGCACCGTCAATGCGTCTCCAAGAAGATTATCACCATGAACCTGAGCATTCTCATTATTCACTTGTTCTGCAGGCTCCTCTATGGCGGGATTATTATGGACCCCTTGATTATTCATCTTTCTCAAAGTTTTGGTCAATTCTGGATCGTATGGGGTTAATGGTTCGCCTCAACTCCATGTACTTGGCATACACTAGAATGGAAACTTGAAGAAAACAAAAACAAAAACAAAAGAAAAAGTAAAATTAGGAAATAATTGATTAAAGTTCAATAATATAGTTAAACTTAATCTAAAAGCCTTATTCCCCGGCAGCGGCGCCAAATTTGATAAGCTTAAATTACACCTCCCAAAAGAAGTATAAGTGATCGTTGTCAAATAAAGAACCCAACTTGTAGGCTGGGGTCGATCCCACGAGGTTTATATTTTAGACTTAAACTTAACTTACGATTATATTTGTTTAGTCAACTTATTTTTGAAACAAGTAAGTAAGGAGGGGGGGGGGGCTTTGTGAAACAAATAAGTGAGTGTTGTCAAGTAACAAGTGAGCTTGATTCAAACTTTGTTGTTATAAAAACTTTTCCTAAACAAAAAGGAAATGAAATAAGGAAATAAAACTTCTGGACGCGGCTTCGATAGATGAGACTGACCTACGGACCGTGGATAGACCTACGGTCCGTAGGTCCCTTCCGTAGCTTCATTCTTAGCACTTTTTCCATAGAGGTTGGAACCTTCAACTTCCAGATACAAATGACAGGTGTGCAGTACAGATTGTAGGTTTACCTATGGTCCGTGGGTCCCCTTCCATGGCTCCACACTTAGAACTTTTCATCAGGTACTGGACCTTCAACTCCCAGTGATCATTGACGGATGTGCAGGACGGCATGTGGATCGACCTACGCCCCGTCACTCACCTTTTGTGGTTCCACATTTAGTCAGACTTCCCTGATGAACATTCCACACCTACCCACGACAGACCATGACTGGACCTATAGTCCATGGGTGGCTCCTTCTGTAGAATTTCAGTTGTCATCTGTCTCGACCTCGTCCAAGCCTATTTCCTATAAATATAACACAATAAAAATTAGTTGTAATACAAAATGGCCTTAGACACAGACAAATCTTAATTGAAATGTATTAAACATGGCGTCAACTCACGGTATATTATTTTCTCCAAAGGGGGAGATTGTGTACTTCGCTACCAGGATCGCTTATGTGTCCCTAAAGTGGGTGAGTTGAGGAAACAGATACTTAAAGAAGCTCATAACTTCAGTTATTCCATTCATCCAGGTGCCACTAAGATGTACCATAAACGAAAAGTCTTTTGGTGGAGCGTCATGAGAAGACACACAGCAGACCTTGCGGCTAAGTGTCCTAATTGCCAACAGCTTAAGGTAGAACATCAGAAACCAGGATGTATGACTTAGGATATTAAGATTCCTACATGTAAGTGCGAAGTGATAAACATGGACTTTATTACTGGTTTACCTCATACTCACAGACATCATGACTCTA
The DNA here is from genome assembly GCA_029582725.1 of Solanum chiquidenum. Lineage (NCBI taxonomy): Eukaryota > Viridiplantae > Streptophyta > Magnoliopsida > Solanales > Solanaceae > Solanum > Solanum chiquidenum. Next base: position 23,149 of record JAJOOS010005102.1, read on the forward strand.
TTTAGGTGATAGTGGACATAGTTACTAAGTACACTCTTTTCTTATCTGTCAAGACAATAGATTCAGTGGAGGATTACGCCAAACTCTTTATCAATGAAATAATCAGATTGCATGGGGTTCCTTTGTCTATCATCGCAGACAAAGCTCCTCAGTTTATGTAACACTCCAGAAACTAGTAGGCTAAACTAGAGCCTAATATAAGGGTTAGAGTCGTAAACGTACCTCCCTATACATAAAACTTTTTGGGTTTCATGTTAAAACGTCAAGGTGCGACACCCAAGGACCAACCAATGGTCCTTGAGGAGGATCCTTAGAGGCAGCCTGGGCAGTGACCCACGGAGGGCACTAATGTCTCGTGGGTCAGGCCACGCCCTGTGGGTGATGGCGTAAGTCAAGCCTGAAAAGCCAAGCCTTAGAACCCCGACCCACAGTTCACCAACATGCCATGTGGGTCTACCCATGGACCGTGGTCGTGGGGTCAAGGGTGAGGCCTGAAACTGCCTTTTTGAAGTTACACTTAGGGGGATTATGGGGGTTTTCAATATTAGTTAATCTTTAGTGATGTCGTTTTACACTAAATTAGACTAACTATATAAGGCTTTTAAGTCCCTAAATTAAGTCATCTTCCACATAATTCCAAATCCCAAAAAGAAACACCTAAATCCTCTCCAAAATTCTCTCTCTAGAACTTCATAGAAGAAGAAGAAGAAAGTGGAAGCTAGGGTTGAAGGAGCAAGCTTTTCTACTCAAATTCGTTGAGAATTCATAGATAAGGTATGGTAGTCCTTCATCCATGGATAGTCTTCATCCATGGAGTCCCTCCAAACTCAATTTCAAAAGTAGTAATTCCCCAAAAGCTATTGTTTGACTCCAAGTCATGGATTCCTTTAAAAAATGGTTCTATTGATTTAATTACTTTATATTATGATTGAATTGATGTTTTGTTATGGTTTTATGATTAAATCTTACAAGAATTCGTGAAATCCCCATATTCCCAATATAAGACCTTGTGATGTGGGTGAATTGATGAAAGTGTAATATTATGAGATTATAGCTTGTAGTAATTGAGTTATTTGAATTATGCTATCATCCATAATTCATATATTGCACAAGTATTCTTTGAGGGTATTTATGGTATGTTCCTATTATGATATGATGATCTATGAGTTGATTATGCTTATGACTTATGTATTTCCATTTCCTTCAAAATGATGCATTGACTTAGTAAAATGCATGCATTCAACTAAAATTTCCATTTTAACATGTTTTCAAGGTTTTTATGCATGGCTATCATACTTGGTAAATTGTTTTACTAACCCATAGTTTCCTACATTTTTCCTAAGTGTATGGTCCGGTTCTTAAGGCGGTCATAATTTGGTTCAAGCTTGGATTCGACTATTCTCCTAGCTTGTGGTGACTCCTCATGATTCAAGGATGGATGTGCCACTTGTAGTTTCATTTCTAGTATTTTATTTTCAGACTATGTTGTATGGGTTACGTTCCTTTTCATTTGAACTATTGTTATAGATGGTTGTATTGAGAAAAGTCTAGACGTTCGCTTTCCTTTATAAATATTTTGGACTTGAAATGCATTTTTACTCTTTATTTTTCTATGTTTATGTTATGATATGCTAAGTGGCTCACATGGTGCCTTTTGGGGTTCTACGTGGCTTGTTACGTCTAGGGGGTGCCCTTGAGTCGTCGCAGTTTACCTCTAATTTCTAGAAATAGTTTCATAAAGGTGTTGGTACTCAAGTAAATCTCAGTACAATATTTCATCCACAGACGGATGATCAGGCAGAGCGTACCATCTAGACCTTAGAGGATATGTTGAGAGCTTGCGTGATCGGTTTTAAGGGTAGTTGGGATGATCATGTAACGACTCGCAAAATGATAAGTTCAACTAGAGACTCATCGTGTGAATTAGTGTAACCTTAAGTGAATGTCTAGGCTGATTTATAACTTAATTGAGCAAGGAAGAAGTCTAAGGTGCAAGTAAGGACCTATGCTAGCAAGATAGAGTGAAAGAAACCTTGTTTTTTGATGGACCTTTTGGCGATGGGACTACTTGATCGCCCAAGTGACATGGCGATGTGCCAAATTGCACTTGGGGTCACCTAGTCGGCTGTCCCTTAGGCCTAGATTTAGGAACAAAGGGCGAGCTAAGTCGTAGCTCGCCAACCAGGTTGGCGAATAGCCCATTAGCCCCTTCATCACCTAGTGAGCTGCCCCTTTTGTGAGCCTACTGGAAACATGGGCAAGCCAAAGGTGCATTTGGCAAGTCGCCTAGTGTCCTTGGCGAGCTATGAGGTCCAAAGGGTGATCTTAGTCGGGTAGGGTACATAATTTTAAGTTTAAACTTTGTGGGTCCTTAGTTCTTTTCCAAAATTGGGTTCTCATTATTCTATTTCTTTCCTAATAACTATATAACCCTTTTTTACTTGAATTATTTCAATTAAGTCACTCCAAATAGAATTAAAAGAAGACCCATCTACTCTTAAAGATTTCTCTATCTAAAACTCAAGGAAGAAGAAGGGGGCCATTGAAGCGAGCGTTTGTGGATTCAAGATGTTTCTTCCTCAAATTTTGTGGGGAATCAATAGCAAGGTATGGTAGTCTTCATCCTTGTCTAACTTTTCATTCAAGGAGCCAATTCCAAGGTGATTTCAAGTTCATGAATAACCTAGGGTTTTACTCAATCTCATGGGTTCTTTCATCAAACATTTTCAAATGGTTTCAAATGGAAAAATATGAATGTATTAGTGTTTAATTTATGATTTATGATGAAAATACTCTATGAACCGATGAATTCTCTCAATTTTTAAATTGTCCGCTTATGAATGGAATATGTCTAAATTTCTTTGGTTATTGAATTGTATCATTATCTATGCCTTAATTATGGTAAATTTTTGGTGAGTTCATGATTTGTGATCATGGCATTTAAAGGGTAAATTATGACCAAATTACTTGTTGTCGTAGAATTGTGCTTGAGCTAATGATCCACTTGAAAGGTGGAGGTGTTTAATTACTATGTATGATTATGAAGTGAAGTATATATGTGTGATTACTATGGAGGTATTATGATCATATTTAGAAGGCAATTGTATGAATGATGATGATTATGTTAAAGGTTATTCTTACATGCTCACACACGCTCATGAATGAATAAGGAATGAAATTTTATGATTATGTTAATGATGAAGTACTATTTGAAAGGATATTCTCAATTGTAGTCTAATGAATGATGATGACTTGTTGTGAAAGGACATTCTCTCAATAAGCGGATTTTTAGGTGAATTTTATTCTCATCTTTGAATCTATGAGCTCTCCAATGAAGGAATATTGGGTTTGAGATGGATACTCATCTATGAGTTGAGGTGGGGTATCTAGTAACAATCTCTTATTCCATAATGAAATAATGTAATAAATGTTAAGTACTTTGTGGTGAATAATGCTAAGCACTGAGTCGATATGAATTGGGGTGGATGCTCATTCATGAGTTGAGGCGGGGTATCTAGTAGTAACCTCTTCAGATGGATGCTCATTTGTGAGTTGAGGCAGGGTATCTAGTAGCAATCTCCCAATCCCATAAATATGTGACCACATAGGTCTAGCTAGTTGATCCACTTAAGCTATAAAACAATGGTCCTACCTTAGACAAGTAGGAATCCCTAATCCGGTAAGGGTAACATCGAGATTCCATGAATGGCTCACATGGTCTATGTTGGTTAAGGCTTATCCCCACAAAAAATGTTAATGAACTATGGCTTCTTAAGAATGCACTACTTAGTGTGGGTGGTGGTATGGGACGACATATATGTATTGCACAAGTAGCCTTTGAGAGTGGTTGTGGTGTGTTCCTTTATAATGTTAAGTTTAATGAATGTGCTCTTATGATGATGATAATGAGAATGTTGGCTTAATGTCTAATGAATCAAGGTGATGTTAAAGTAATGAAGCTAATGAAGAATGATTACTTATATGCTTAAATGAGATGATGCATTCTATACTTGGATTGTATTATGAGTTACTTCCTTGTTATGACTTGATGAGTATTAATGTGCCTTGCGTATGGTGACTTTAAAGGAGTACTTAGTGTGAGTAGTAGTATGGGATGCTACTTGTACATCGCACAAGTATGACTTAGAGTAGTCTTAGGTGATGGTCCTTATGTGATGATATGACTTATGTAATGTTTATGTCTCTTATGTATGAGTATTGTATGAAGATGGAAAGGTTGAATGGTAAGTACACTTTTGGTGACTTTAATGTGATACTTTGGTGTGCATGGTGGTATGGGACGCTATCCATATATTGCACAAGGTATAGCATAAGGGTTACTTCAGGTGAAGGCTTATTGTGAATGTAATGGGTTATATGTTGATTATGTTTCTACTGTGGTTAGATTACTTGTATGTTGATTATGTGTTGTATTATGCCTCTTATGCTTATGTTCATGAAGGTTTTATCAAAATGTTATATATAATGACTTTCAAAACATAATCCCCATTTTAAGCATGTTTTTGCATGGCTATCATACTTAGTACTTAATTGTGCTAACCCATACTTCTTTATCTTTATGAAGTGTAGGGATTGGTACTCAATTTGCTTATCTCTAGTTGATGCTTGGACTGAGATTCTTCCAAGATTTGGTATGTCCTCAAGGATTCGAGGATAAGAAATCTTATGTTTCATTTCTTTTCATGTAATAGACAATGTTAGTCTTTTCGATTGTAAAGGGGTCGTGACCCTATTTTGTTTCAAGTATTGTTTAGATGGCCATGTGAGACGTTAGGCCTCCTCTTGCTTTTAAATGTTTGATTGTTGGATTTATAAAGAAAAGTTTTAAATTCCACACTATTTCTAAGTATCTTATGTTATGAATGCTATGAAGCTTGTATAAGATCCCACCCCCTTCGGGGTCGAGTACGCCGTGTTGCTTCCGGGGTGTAGACTCGGGTCGTGACAAATATGGTATCAGGGCACAAGGTTTTGGGAATGGTTTTTAGGTTGATGTCTCACAAGCCACGTCTAGTAGAGTCTTGTTCATTTGTGTGAGTCGCGACACATCTATGTGCGAGAGGCTATAGGACGTTAGGAAGTTACACTTCTTTCATATTCTTGAAGTCGTGCCTTAGAGTTTAGCTCTATAAGTGTCCTTTTCCTAATCCTTCTCTTGTGTTTATAGGATATGAATACAACAAGGACTCCCACAGGGATAGTTGAAGAGGAGAATGTGAATGAGAGAATTCCTTCCCCAAGATCCCCAAGGTCCACAAGGTGACCAAGTTCCTGAAGGCAATCAAGTTCCGGTGGATACCCCGGCCATGAACAATGAAGAGATTAGGTCAGCCTTTATAACCTTAGCCCAAGCCATGACGGCCCAAGTTAATAGAGATGTGGGGCTTAGAGTGAATTCTATTGAGAGCACTATGGCTTTTAGGTTGTGAGACTTTGTGAGGAATAATCCTCCAATTTTCCTAGGTTCTAAGATGGGAGAGGATCCCCAAGATTTTTTGGATGAGGTGTGTAAGATAGTCAATGCTATGAGGTTGACTTCTACAGAAAAGGCAGAACTAGTTTCCTACCAATTGAAAGATGTTTCCGAAATTTGGTTCACTAAATGGAAAAGCAATAGGCCTATAGGAGTGGGTCCTATACAATGGGAGGAGTTTAAGAAAGCTTTCCTTAGTAAGTACTTTCCCTGTGAGAAGAGGGAGGTTTAGGTGGAGGAGTCTATAAACATTTGGCAAGGTAGCATGAGTGTGGAGGAGTATTACTCTAAGTTTACCCTATTGTCTAAGTATGCTCTATCTTTGGTGTTCAATCCTAGGGATGAGATGAGTAGGTTTGTGACCGGTGTATCCGACCTAGTTAAGGAAGACTGTCGTACGACGATGCTCCATTATGACATGAACATTTCTAGACTTGTGGTGTATGATCAATCTATTGAGGAGTCCAAACTTGAGAGGAAGGGTAAAGAGATGAAGAGGTCTAGGTCCGATGAACAAAGTAAACCAAGGTCCAAAAAGAAGTTCTATAATCAAGATTCATCAATGTTCAACAATGATAGGGTGTCTAACCCTAAATCTCAAGGAGGGAAAGGAAGTGGTCCTTCTTTTGAAAGACCTAGGTGTGCCAAGTGTGGGAAGCAACATTTGGGTGAGTGCCTTGCCGGCACGGATGGGTGCTTTGGGAATGGAAAGAAGGGTCATAAGATGAGAGATTTCCCAACACTCTCGAAAAAATAGAGAGAGAACAAACACGCTTCTCTTGATGGCCCGGACCCTATTACTCCAAAGAGAAACCATTTCTATGTGCTTCAAGCTAACAAGGACAAAGGAGCTAATCCTGATGAAGGTACCGGTAAGTGATAGTTCCTTTTTGGTTATGAATGTCTTGTTGAGTTTCTTATGTTGTTTTCATGTTAACCTTTGTTGGGTTTTCTCCTAAGTGGGGGATAGTATGTTGAATAGTAAGGTTAATTAGAGTTTTGATAACCTTATCTCTTTCATTCTATTCCTATTCAAGCTTGAGACCAAGAGTTCCTTGTAACTTGTTTCATGTTTGGAGTCTTGTGTGAAAATGAGTTTCCATGGTACCCTTATGTTATGCATGTTTTGATGAATGTTTATGTGAGAAAATGAAATTTTATGATTTATGTTCCTCATGTTGAATTGCATTTAGAATGAGTTGCCTATATGCTTCATAAGGTTGAATTGTTGAACGTGCCTAATGTGCTTTTATGAAGAAAATGCGTAGTGTGCTTAAGGATGTTGTGATGAGAATGATATGAATTGGAGAAGGTGATTCCTTCATTGTAATTAGAAATGTTGAAGTTATGTTGCATAATGGGTTTGTAGAAGTAGTTCCTACTTTCTTGTGCTGCATTGAGCTTATTGATGTGGAGTTGGTGTTTCCTCCTAGTTTTGTGCATTGTTTATGATGTTGCATGCATGATGGGCTGCTAGTCTTGAGTTATTAACCCTTAATGTGTTTTTTAAGTGTCATTCGAGGACGAATGTTCCTAAGTGGGGGATAATGTAATGACTAGCAAAATGATAGGCTGAACTAGAGCCTCATTGTGTGAGTTAGTGTAACCTTAAGTGAATGTCTAGGCTGTTTTAGAACTTAATTGAGAAAGGAAGAAGTCTAGGGTGCAAATAAGGACCTATGCTAGCAGGATAGAGTGAAAGAAACCTTGGTCTTTGATGGAACCTTTGGCGATGGGACTACTTGATCGCCCAAGTGACTTGGGGATGCGCCAAAGTGCAATTGGGGTCCCCTAGTGGTCTGTCCCTTAGACCTAGGTTTTGGAACAAAGGGCGAGCTAAGTCGTAGCTCGCCAACCAGGTTGGGAAATCGCCCATTAGCCCTCTTGATCACCTAGAGAACTTCCACTTTTGTGAGCCTACTAGAAAAATGGGCTATCCAAGGGTGCACTTTGTGAATTGCCTAGTGCCCTTGGTGAGCCATGAGCTCCAAAGGGTGAACTTATTCAGGTAGGGTGCATAATTTTAAGTTTAAACTTTGTGGGTCCTTGGTTCTTTTCCAAAGTTGGGTCCTCATTATTCTATTCCTAATTTCCTAGTAACTATATAACCCATATTTTACTTGAATTCTTTCAATTATGTCACTCCAAATAGAATTAATAGAAGACCCATCTACTCTCAAAGATTTCTCTCTCTAAAACTCAAGGAACAAGAAAGGGGCCATTGAAGCTAGGATTTGTGGATTCAAGGTTTTTCTTCCTCAATTTTTTTGGGGATTCAATAGCAAGGTATGGTAGTCTTCATCCTGGTCTAACTTTTCATTCAAGGAGCCAATTCCAAGTTAATTTCAAGTTCCTGAAAAACCTAGGGTTTTACCCAATCTCGTAGGTTCTTTCATCAAACATTTTCAAATGGTTTCAAATGACAAATTATGATTGTATCAGTGTTTAATTGATGACTTATGATGAAAATACTCTATGAACCCATGAATTCTCTCAATTTCTAAATTGTGCCCTTATGAAGTGGGTATGATGATTATGAAAGCTTATGAATGGAATATGTCTAAATTGCTTTGGGTTATTGAATTATATCACTGTCTATGCCTTAATTATGGTAAATTGTTGGTGAGTTGATGATTTGTGATCATGGCCTTTAAAGGGTAAGTTATGACCAAATTACTTGTTGTCGTAGAATTGTTCTTGACCTAATGATCCACTTGAAAGGTGGAGGTGTTTAATTACTATTTATGATTATGAAGTGAAGTATATATGTGTGGTTAGTATGGAGTTATTATGATCATGTTTAGAAGGAAATTGTGCGAATGATGAAGATTATGTGAAAGGTTATTCTCACATGCTCACACACGCTCATGAATGAATGAGGAATGAAGTTCTATGATTATGTTAATGATGACGTACTATTTGAAAGGATATTCTCAATTGTACTCTAATGAATGATAATGACTTGTTGTGAAAGAAATTTCTCACAATAAGGGGACTCTTAGTTGAAAGGCGATTCTCATCTTTGAATGTATGAGCTCTCCAATGAATGAATATTGGGTTTGAGATGGATACTCATCCATGAGTTGAGGAGGGGTATCTAGTAACAATCTCTTATTCCATAATGAACTAATGTAATGAATGTTAAGTACTCCGTGGGGAATAATACTAAGCACCGAGTGGATATGAATTGGGGTGGATGCTCGTCCGTGAGTTGAGGCGGGGTATCTAGTAGAAACCTCTTGAGATGGATGCTCATGCGTGAGTTGAGGTGGGGTATCTAGTAGCAATCTCCTTATCCCATAACTATATGCCCACATAGGTCTAGCTTGTCGATCCACTTAAGCTATAAAACAATGGTCCTACCTTAGGCAAGTAGAAATCCCTTATCCGTTGAGGGTGACACCAAGATTCCATGAATTGCTCAAATGGTTTATGTCGGTTAAGGTTTACCCCTACAAAGAATGTTAATGAACTATTAAGAATGCACTACTTAGTGTGGGTGGTGGTATGGGATGCCATCTATGCATTGCACAAGTAGGCTTTGAGAGAGGTTGTGGTGTGTTCCTTTATAATGTTAAGTTTAATGAATGTGCCCTTATGATGATGATAATGAGAATGTTGGCTTAATGTCTAATGAATGAAGGTGCTCTTAATGTAATGAAGATAATGAAGAATGTTGACTTATATCCTTAAATGAGATGATGCATGCTATACTTGGATTGTATTATGAGCTACTTCCTTGTTATGACTTGATGAGTATGAATATGCCTTGCCAATGGTGACTTCAAAGGAGTATTTAGTGTGAGTAGTAATATGGGATGCTACTTTCACATTGCACAATTATTACTTAGAGTTGTCTTTGGTGATGGTCCTTATGTGATGATATTACTTATGTAATGTATATGTCTCTTATGTATGAGTATTGTATGAAGATGGAAATGTTGAATGGGAAGTTCACTTTTGGTGACTTTAATGTGATATTTTAGTGTGGATGGTGGTATGGGACGCTATCCATACATTGCACAAGGTATAGCATGAGAGTAACTTGAGGTGAAGGCTTAATGTGAAGGTAATGGGTTATATGTTGATTATGTTTCTATTGTGGTTAGATGACTTGTATGTTGATTATGTCTTGTATTATGCCGTTTATGCTTTTGTTCATGAAGGTTTTATCAAACTGGCATATATCATGACTTTCAAAACAAAATTCCCGTTTTAAGCATGTTTTTGTATGGCTATAATACTTAGTACTTGATTGTGCTAACCTATATTTCCTTACCTTTATAAAGTGTAGGGATTGGTACTCAATTTGCTTATCTCTAGTTGAAGCTTGGATTGACATTCTTCTAAGACTTGGTATGTCCTCAAGGATTCGAGGACAAGAACTCTTATGTTTTATTTTTTTCATGTAATAGACAATGTTAGTATTTTCGATTGTAAAGGGGTCGTGACCCTATTTTGTTTCAAGTATTGTTTAGGTGGCCATGTTAGACTTTAGACTTCCGCTTGCTTTTAAATGTTTGATTGTTGGATTTATAAAGAAAAGTTTTAAATTCCGCACTATTTCTAATTATATTATGTTATGAATGCTATGAGGCTTGTATAAGAGCCCCCCCTTTGGGGTTGAGTACGTTGTGTCGCTTTCGGGGTGTAGACTCGGGTCGTGACAAATCACCTACCTCTCATAGAGTTCGTCTATAATAATAGATGGCCCTGTATGTGGAACTATATAGGCGTAGATGCAGATCCCTGATTGGTTGGTTTGAAGTAGGTGAAGCAGCCTTTATAGGGCCAAATTAAGTTCATGAAGCTATGGAAAAAGTTCAGCTCATCAGGAATAGACTTAAGACAGCTTAGAGTCGTCAAAAGTCCTATGCAAATATGAGAAAAAGGGACATAGAATTCGAAATCGATGATTGGGTTTTCCTGAAAGTGTCACCTATGAAGGGGGTGATGTGATTTGTCAAGTAAGGGAAGCTAAGTCCCAGATATGTAGGTACTGACAAAATCCTACAAAGGGGTTGGTTATGTGGCTTATGAGTTAGAGTTGCTGGAAGAACTAGCAGCGGTTCATCCAGTCTTTCACATTTCTTTGTTGAAGAAGTGTGTGGGTGATCCGGCATCAATAGTGCCATTAGAGAGTGTGGCTTTGAAGGATAGTCTCACTTACAAAGAGGTTCCAGTAGAGATTCTTGACCGCCAGGCTCGTAGTTTGTGAAATAAAGAAGTCACTGCAATGAAGATTTGTGGAGGAGTCCGTCCGTAGAGAGAGCTACTTGGGAAGTACAAGCAGCCATGAAGGCCAAGTATCCTCACCTCTTTCCTTCTGATTCTGTTTCGACTTGAGGTAATAGTTCCTCTCCAGTCTCTTATTTTACTCTTGTTTAAATTCAGTATCAGTAACTTGTTCCTTAAGTTGTTCTTGCATTTCAGCATATTTACATGTTCTTGGAACTCATTTCAGTTAGATATTGGTTTCTAGTACTTCATTGTTATTCGAGGACGAATGTTCCCAAGGGGGAGATATTGTAACACCTCTGAACCTATCAGACTTGAAAAGAAGAAATTTTGGTGAACCACAGAAGGGTTCACAGACCGTGAAAGGAACCACAATTAGTCGACCTACTCAAGGTTCACAGCCAACTAGTGTTGGACCACAAAGCTCTCCACGGGTCTTGGACCCCCACACGATCTGTGGGATGCCTCCTAAAAGTGAGGAAGATCCACCAAGGCTCAGGCATTGAACCACGAAGCCCTCCACGGACCGTGGTCTCGATGATGGGTCGTGGATAGGTCTGTCGCCCTGAGCCAGCAGGCCCCCTTGCCCAAGTGAAGAACCACAGTTGCCTTCACGGTCCGTGGTCCTTCACACGGTCTGTGAAGTGGACCGTTGTCGGGGGTACCAAGGACAAGTAGGCTCTGTCCAGCAACCACGACTCACTTGATGGGTCGTGGTCCATTTTACGGTCTATGAGTGGCTCCGTGGACAGGCCTCGTCATTTTTTTATTCAAGGTTGTTTTGGTATTTTCCCCTATGGATTGGGCATTTAAACTCCGTCGTTTAACACCTAAACTACGTCGTTTTACTTAGATTTAGCCTAACAATCTAGTCAGAACCTACCCAAAACCTATATTCACCAAAAATCATCCAAACTTAGAGGAAAAAAGAAAAAGAAAGAGGGGCCAGTTTCCCAAGAACAATCAGAAGGTATGCTTCAAGTTTCAGCCCTGAAATCGAATGATTTCTCCATGTATGTGGGATTTCACTAGTTGGTTCGTTTCATCCACTAGGTCCCTATAATTCAGTCAGTTCCTTTATTCTCCATATTTTGTTTAGACTAGGGTTTCTAAAATCTTAGATATTTACTATGATTTAGCTGTTATACTATCCTAAATCGAAATAGCTAGTTTCTTGGAAAGTTTGCCTAATTCCTTGTATGAAACTCAGAACCCTAGTTTGTATAAATTCTCTTTGTTCATGAATTATACTTGATGGCTCAGTTAAACAGATAATCATGCTTTAGATTTCAAATGTTACATTATCAGTATATAAATGTTGCATTCTCACATAGCATGTCAATATTTTGAGTTATTTAGTATTTCAGTTACATTTGTGTCATGTACATAATCAGTTGGGAGTAGATTTAGCACCGAGTTAGACTAGGGTTCAGTGTACTCTCATAGTCCCAGAACTACATCCCCTCTAGGACTATAAGTCCCCTCTGTTGGGCATCAAATTTAGTGATCACGTTAATCATGCCTTTATACACCTGGCAAGGTATATTGGGTCCTCTCGATGGGGCGTATACATTTGAATCCATGTTTAGCTCACGTGGTTTATGTTGGTTAATAATAGCTCCCATAGTCATAATCTTAGTGCATTTGACCAGATTTTCAGTATATACTTCAGCATTCAGTTCATCATGTTATTTTCATGATCAGTACTTGGTCATTACATTCATCTTAGCTTTTTAGTTATGTTTCAGTACTTACATTCTTGCTCAGTTATGCTTTGTTCAACTTAGTATCTATATCCTACATGGTCAGTAAATTCCAAGTACTGAAGCATACTACGCGCTACATCATTTCATGATGAAGGTTCAGGTACTCAATTCCGCGAACCAGTACTATGTCGCCCAATGATCCAAAACATGAGAATGATGAAGGTTAACGCGAGATAGCTAACGCTTATCTTGACCAACGACACTAACTACGGTTCGAGTGTCTACGATGGTCGATAATCTAGTAACCCAACCAAGGGTTGGGGTCGTGTCCCAGGGGAGCAGTTTTGAGAATTAATAGAAAAATAAAATCTAGTCCTAACTAGTCGTAGCTAAAGAAATTAACGATTAGAAACATTGTAAATCGAAGGGGGGACACATAAGTGTCAAATATCAATTTGGGGGTTTTGTCACTAGTAAGTAAAAACAACATAAATAACAAGAAAATCAAGTATGGGGAAGAGTTCTTGGGGTGTGACCGCAATACAAGTTGAGATAAATGGTTGGGTACATGCTTTCGATAGGAAATTTGCAAGATAATAGTGACTAGGCTAAGCTTTAGTGGAAATAAGTTCCCTCTCGGGCAACTTACCCCGTTTCAAATGCGTTCCTCTCGGACACCCATTTGCCGCATGAAGACCAGCCTACGCCTCACCCCACTCACTCTCTCGAGCTGAGTGTTAGGATATGGGACTAGGGCTCACCCTCTCAGGCTGAACCTCATGTCGACCCCATCCTTAGGCCATCAGTCTAGTGGTCTTGGTTTTGTGACCTCCCTCTTGGGCAAGCCGAAAACACATGAGTGGATTTGTATTTTCAACTACAAACCCATTAAATTAAACCACAACCACTAGGTGAAATCACCATTAAAATACATATAACCTATCAGAAAGCAAGACCCAACAATAATATCAACACATGTTTGCTAAATCACACCCCAAGAATGGGGGGTTTTAGCCACACATCAAGTAATAACAAAATACACCTAAAATTATAGTGAAATCAAATGGGTATAAGAAATTAAACCTTGATTTAAGCAAAGAAAGAAGAATGGAGAAGACCCACTTCCAACTTGGGGAAGATGAACTCATTTCTTCAAGTCCCAAAAACACTCTCCAAACTTGAGAGTAAAAAGTACTAAAAATTATATTGTCTAAAATTTGATACTAAAATGTAATGCTAAAACTTGATTCCTAAGATATAACTCTCAACGAATATTTATAGTTTTCAAAAATATGTGTTGCGGTGGATCGTTCAGCAACTTTAGTCGGAATCGCCGATCAACTCGGAGATTCGCCTTTTGGTGTAGTTCATCGCCATCTTGCATCATCCTTCGGCATCGTCGTGCTCTGGGTCATTGGGCAACATAGTACTACTTTGCGGACCTTCTCGGTGATGCGCCGATAGCTCCATTTTTCCACCGACTTGATCCTTTCCTTCAGGGCTCAACACACTGGAACAAAAGGCGAAGTGACACCCTTTGGCAATTTGCCAAGTGAACTCGGTGATCCTCAGGCCTTCATTTTCTTATTCTTTTCAGCCTTTTCCTTCCTTTTTGCGCCTAACTGTCCATGTTTCCACTAAAACTTCAAATACCTGAAACTTAAGCATTTTCATCAAATGTTCACATAAAATAAGCATTTGAGGACACTATTTCTATTAAAATAAATCCCTAAATGAGTCCAATCTGTGGACTCATCAACGGCGATGAACTACACCAAAGGGTAAATCACTGAGTTGATCGGCGATTCTAACTAATGTCGCTAAGTGATCCGCTGCAACACAGATTTTTGAAAACTATAAATACTCGTTGAGAGTTGTAGCTTAGTATCAGATTTTAGAATTAGATTTTTATGATCAGACTTTTTAATATAGAATTTTTATTATAGACTTTTGAGTTCTAAGTTTGTAGAGGGTTTTGAAGAACTTGAAAATTCAAAGGATTTCAACTCCAAGAAATTGGACTTAGGTCTTGTGGATTCTTCAATCTTGGCTTGTTTTGAGACTTAAATCATCATACGCATTTGAATGAAAACTCATTTTGGTATAAATTTCTATCTCTTTTACATGTCTAGCTAAAACCCCAATTCTTAGGGTGTGATTTTGTGAATATGAGTTAGATTATATGTTGGGTCTTGCTTGTTGATGATTTATTTGTTGTTTAGATATGATTTCGTTTAGTAGTTGTGGTGGAACTTAATGAAAATGTAGTTGCATATACGATTTCACCTTTGTGTTTTCGGTTTGCTCGAGAGAGATGTCGTAAAACTAATACTACTAAATTGATGGCCGGTGGGATTGGGTCGACATGAGGTTCAACTCGAGAGAGTGAACCCTAGTCTCATTCCCACACACTCAACTCGAGAGAGTGAGTGGGTTAAAGCGAAGGCTTCTCTTCATGCAGCAAGTGGGTTTCCGAGAGGAACCCATTTGATTCGGGGTAAGTTACTCAAGAAAAAAATTATCCCCTCTATAGTCTAGCCTAGTCACAAATATTCAACAGATTTATTGTCAAAAGCATGTACCAGTTTAGTTTTGTTGTATTCCTATCACATCTCAAGAACCCTATCTCCTTGATTAGTACTCTTTGCATTTTCGCTGTTTTTACTTACCTGTGACAAAAACCCCATATAATTGACGCTTGCATCACCCCTTAGATTTAGCATGGTTCTAAGCGATAATATCTTTAACTATGACTAATTAGAACTTAATATTATTTTTCTACTAATTCTCAAAACCACTCCATGTGGGAACGATCCCAACCCTTGGTTGGGTTATTATACTATTGTACGATCGTAGACACTTGCATTGGAAGTTGTGTCTTGATTACGCAAACATCATGCATGCTCAACAAATAGATTATGAGAAACTTAAGGTAATATCTAGGGCGGTAAAGAATGCAAGGATGGGTGATGGTGACTTTTCACATTCACAGTCCAAAGGATATGGTCGTTCTAAGTTCCGACAAAGGTTTCCTGGTCAAGGTTCCTCTAATTCTCCTCCTAAACCCAACAAAGATAGTGTGTCTAACCCTAAACCTCAAGGAGGGAATTATGGTGGTTTTTCATTATCTACTTGTGCTAAGTGTGGAAGAAATCATGAGGATAAATACTTATCTGGTACTGATGGTTGCTTTGGTCATTGTAAGAGTGGTCATAAGATAAGCTATTGTCCATCACTTACGGCTAAGTGAATAGAAGGTTGGCAAGATCCTTCTAATTTTTCAGGTTCGGGTGCTACAAAGCAAAAATTATTCTTGTCATGAGCAAGAGGGTTCTCCCGACGTGGTTACTGGTATGTTGGAAGTCTTTCATCTTGATGTTTATTATTTTCTTGATCCCGGTGCTACCTTGTCTTTTGTTACCGCATATGTGATTATGGGTTTGATGTTCTTCCAGATATGTTATTAGACCCATTTTCTGTCTCAACTCCTATTGGTGAATCTATTATGGCTAAGAGAGTCTATAGAAATTGTCCCATTTCCATATCCCATAGAGTTACTCATGTTTATCTTGTAGAGCTTGATATGTTAGATTTCAATGTTATTTTTAATATGGATTGGTTGCATTCTTGTATGCTTCAATTGATTGTAGAATCCGAGTGGTCAAATTTTAGTTTCAAAGTGACCCCATCCTAGAGTGGAAAGGGGGAAATTTTATGCCTACGTGTCAGTTTGTTTCTTGTCTTAAAGATAGAAAGATGATTTTTCAGGGCTACTTATATCATCTAGTTAGTGTGACGGATATGGATTCAAAAGACCCTACTCTTTAGTCGGTCTCTATTATTAATGAGTTTCTGGAAGTGTTTCCCGATGATCTACCCGGTGATCCTCCTGAAAGGGAAATGAACTTTGTTATTGACCTTATCCCAGATACTCAACATATCTCTATTTCTCCTTCCCACTAAGCTCCGGCAGAACTAAAGGAATTAAATGAGAAATTAAAATATTTGTTGGATAAGGGTTTCTTCCGACCGAGTATCTCCCCATGGGGTGCTCCACTTTCGTTTGTTCAAAATAATGATGGTTCACTGCTTATGTGTATTTATTACCGTCATTTCAACAAGGTTACTATTATGAACAAATATCTTCATCCAAGGATAGATGAATTGTTTGGTCAACTTCAGGGAACAAGTTATTTCTCTAAGATTGACTGTGGTTGGGTTATCACCAATTGAGGGTGAAGGAAGATGATGTTCTGAAAATGGCCTTTCAAACTCGGTAAGGTCATTATGAGTTTTTGGTGATGTCCTTTGGCTTGACTAATGCTCCGACTGTATTTTTTGATTTAATAAATAGAGTGTTTAGACAATACCTAGATATGTTTGTGATTGAGTTCATTGACGATATTGTGATTTACTCAAGGAGTGAGGATGAGAATACCGATCATTTTAGGATTTTGTTGCAAGTTCCCAATGACCAATAACTCTTTGCAAAGTTTAGTAAGTGCGAGTTTTTCTTAAGATCCGTGGATTTTTGTGGCCACATTATTTTTGGAAAGGGTATTGAGTTAGATCCTAAGAAGATAAATGCGGTTAAGAGTTGGCGTAGACCTCTATCCCCATCGGATATTAGAAGTTTCGTTGGTTTGGCTGGTTACTATAGACGGTTTGTTGAAGGATTTTCTTCGATCGCTTCTCCATTGACGGCATTGACCTTAAAATATGTTAAGTTCATATGGTACGAAGAGTGTGAAATAGATTTCAAGAATTGAAATATAGGCTTACTTTCGCTCTTGTGTTACCTTTACCTGAAGGAACTGATTGGTCTGATGTTTATTGTGATGCTTCAAGAATTGGGTTAGGATGTGTCCTTATGAAAAATTGGAAAGTCATTTGCTATGCTTCAAGGCAACTTAATATTCATGAAAATAAATAGCCTACCCATGACTTAGAGGTAGCGGTGGTTGTGTTTGCTTTAAAGATTTGTGGGCATTACTTGTATGATGTTCATGTTGATGTGTTTACCGACCACAAAAGTTTGCAATATGTGTTCAAAGAAAAGAGATCTAAATCTTTGCCAATGAAGGTGGCTTGAGTTACTAGAGGATTATGACAATATGTGTTCAAAGAAAAGAGATCTAAATCTTTGCCAATGAAGGTGGCTTGAGTTACTAGAGGATTATGACATGAGTGGTCTTTATCATCTCGGCAAAGCAAGAGTGGGAGTGGATGCTCTTAGTCAGTTATCAATGGGTAGTGTTGCTCATGTTGAAGAAGGTAAGAAAGAGTTGGTTCGTGATGTGATTGGCTCACTGAACCAATGGAGGTGTAATGGTTCACAATGGTTCAGAATCATGTTTTCTGTTAGAAGTTAAAGCAAAGCAAGGTCTTGACCCGATCTTGATTGAATCGAATGAAGTGATGCTTAAGAAGTCATTTGAGGCTTTCTCCCAAGGGGGAGATAGAGTCCTTAGATATCAAGGTCGTTTATTTGTTCCCAATGGTGATGACTTGAGAGAGCAAATCTTATCAGAAACCTGTAGTTCTCGATATTCCACACACTCGCAAGCCACGAGGATGTACCGTGACTTGTAGGAGGTCTATTGGTGGAATGGAAAGAAGAAGGATACTGTGAAATTTGTGGCTAAGTGTTGTAATTTTCAACGAGTGAAATTTAAGCATCAAAAGTCGGGAGGTTTATCTCAAGATATTAGTATTACTACTTGGAAGTGGGAAGATGTTAATATGGACTTTGTTGTGGGTTAAACCCATACTCGGCGACAACATGACTCGATTTGGGTTATTGTGGGCCAATACTTGGAAAGTAGCGCAAAATTCAGCATGTGAGACTTGGTCAGTAAAGGATCGGTCGAATATGTAGGAACTTCGAATTCCACATTCAAATTCCTTCTATGTTAAGGACTTCTTGGAGGAATCATTTTGAAATTCATAGAACATGAGTTAGAAGGAAACCTTATAGAGTTCCGGTCAACCACACAACTTAAGAGTAATTAAAGAAGTGAAGTTTCTTAAATATCTTGTAACCTCCTATTCATAAATGTGACACTATTCATACTCATGAACTAAACTACTAAAAACGAGTGTCAAACACCCTAAGACACCTGAACCAACCGTTGATACAAAGTTTTTCATGACCAAAGACTACCTCCTAAATGTGACATGATGAATATAATCATGAAAGACTCTAAGAGAACTACATGGTATAGCATGACACTAAGATAATAATAAAAATGAATGAATCATGATAGTGGAATATAAGTGTCAAATTCTCACCTCAATATGATACAAAAATCACAGTACATACACCATAAATGTGGAACATACTATGCCTAACATAAACCTATACTACATAGCCCTACCTCACGAACAATCTGAAAATAAAAGTAAAGTATGAATGACATCAAAAGCATAAATGTGGCAATGACCCTGAACCATGAGCACTCACCAAATTTTTAATAGGCTAAGAGAATTTGTGCCAACCGAGACCGACACAAGAGTAGGGTTCTGGAATTCGTATCCCTAACTCGAAGAAGATGGTATAGGTAACCCTTTGAAATCATATTTCTATATGTAAGACAAGAAACAAATTCACACTTAGGCATATAATTTCCTCTTTTCCACACTAGGACGGGATCATTAGGAAATTGAAACTTGACCACTCGAGTTCTACAATCAATAGAAACATAACAGGAATGGAGTCAATCTATAACAAGAATAACATCAAAATCCAATATATCAAGCTCTATTACGTCAACATGAGTGACTCTAAGGGATAAGTACAACTGACAATTACTACATGTTCTCTTAGCCATAATAGATTCACCCATAGGAGTAGATACATAAAAATAGTCTAACAACACATCCGGAAGAACATTAAACCTCATAGCCACTTCACAAAATAAAAGGTATAACCATGATCAAGCAAAGAATAAACCTCAAGATGGAAAAATTTCAACATACAAGAAACAACATCGGGTGAATCCTCTTTCTCATGATGAGTTTGAAATGCATAGAACCGGTTTTGATTTGGAGCACTTCAACCCGAATCACTATGTGGATCTTGCCTACCATCCATTCCCTTATCATTTTTAGATTGACAATCCCTCTAACGGTTAACACTTTTACCACAACTAGAGCAATTATTTGTACCCATCAAACATTTTCCGGGATGACACTTGCCACACTTTTGGCATGTGGGGAAGAAAGGTCCATTTCCATCACTATTTCGTATTTCAGGCTTGGGGTTAGACACCCTTTCCTTGTTGAACGTAGGAGTCGGAGCATTGGAGAAACCTTCATCGACAATGACCATGTCCATCGAACCTTTGTTAAAAGTCACCATCACCGGTCTTTGCTCTCTTTGCCTCCCTAGACCTTTCCTTAGTCTTTTCTTCTTCAATTTGTTGAGAATGCACCATTAGACGAGTGATAACCGTTTCATTGATGATCATGGTGGTACGACATTCCTTAATAACCATTTCGGACACACCCGAAATAAACTTGCTCATCTTTGCCCTAGAATCAGCAACCATAGTTGGAGCATACCTAGATAACTGTCTGAACTTCAAGGAATTCACCTTCACACTCATATTCCATTGACGAAGTTTAATGAATTCAATTACCTTTGCCTCTTTCATCACAAGGGAAAAGAACCTATCAAGGAAAGAAACCTTAAACTTTTCCCAATCGAGAGGACCCGCATAAAACACCTTCTCTTCCTTCCATTGGTTGAACTAAACTTGAGCAACACCCTAAGTTGATATGGGGCCAACTCTGCCTTTTCCACCGGTGTCACTCCTGTTATATTCTAGGTATTTTGATGATCCTCACAAATGCATGGACCTGGTCCCTGGCAGAGTGCTCTCATCCAGATACAAATGGAGTACAAATGTAAAGCTATCATGTCAGGTGGTAGGTGAAACGTGCAGTGTCCTACACCAATAGGAAGAGCGGACGAGATTGTATGCTTCAGTGTCTCACAAATGCAGGGACCTGGTCCCAGGCAGAGTTCTCTCGTCCAGATCTATAATGTGGTACAACTGTAAAGCTGTCGTGTCAGAGGTTGGTGAGGCATCAGCGTACTATACCAATCAGAATGGACGAGGGTGTTTGTCCATTGGGTAATAACTCTTTATGGTTGATATTTTCTACATGACAAACACCATATTAAATTCATTCATCCTAAGAAGGAAGTCAGTCGACAAGCCTTTTCAAGAGCCCACAAAGAAAAAGTTTACAAGGGACCAGGTCCCTGCAAGACTGCGATATGAAAAGGTGACAAGACAACTGTCAGAAAAGCTGCAATCTCTAATGTGGTAGGTGCACAAATTTTCTAAACAGCAGGCCTTCAGCTAATATGATTGTTTCAACGAGTTTGTGTTGATTTATATTATCTCTTTCAAAAATACACAAACTCAAAATTTGGCAAACAAAACTTGGATTTTCTTTGAAAATTCAGAATCTTGAAAAGAAGACCATCTTCAAGGAAAAACAATACTCATGCTCAACAAAGGGACATGATAGAGTGCTGAAGCGTCTTTGTTGAGTTTGAGTTTTGTTAGTCTTTGCATCTTGAAAATTCTCAAGTGTACAAGCAAAGACCATCTTGGTGAAGTATTCTCCAACAAGTGCAACAAGGACCTGATCGAGTTGCAAGCGTCATAGTGTGTCTTAGGAATTATACTTCCATGCTGACATTGTAAATCTGTTCCTAATCTATAAAGGATTCAGATCTTGTTTCGGTTTCTAAAAGCCTAAATCGTCCAGAGGGTGGTGGTTTAGTGGGCAACTTGTGTGTTGCTAAGTCAAATTCTAAATCATCTAGAGTTAGGTGGTTTAGTGGGCGGTGTTGTATCCGCTTAGAAAATCTATATTGATCGGTGAGGGTTAGTATAGTGGGCAGTGTCGTATCTGCTCTGGCTCAGCTAAGTGATAGGAGATATTGCTTAGTGTGGAGATTAGCAGGCTAATCTCATTTTGTAAATTGACTTTTACTTTTGCTTGGAGAAGATTAGTGGAAGCAGTTTGAAAAGTCCTGTTGAGACAGGTCGTGGTTTTACTCCCTTGAGCAAGGAGGTTTCCACGTAAAGTTGCTTGTTCAATCTTTACTTTCAACACTTATTTTACTGTTTGTTATTGTAACTGTGTTGAGGACCTGGTCCCATCGAAATAAGTGGACGCATACATTCCAACAACTCCCATGATCATCAACACCTTGTATACCTCATCAATAAATTGTTGAGGATATTCCTCATCAACACCCACATTTATGTTCACGGGGAACATAACCTCCCTATTTGCTTGAGTCGTCCTGTCTGGAGCCAACACTTGAAAAGCATCTTGAAACCCCACTTTAGTCATTGGACACAACATCCCTATTGGCTTGAACAAATTTCAAACGTCATTATGTTTATGTGATTGCTTAAGAACTCAGGACTTAAAAAATAACATAAAAGAATTATCTTTGTAAATTTAAGCGTAAATTGAAAACCAATTGTTCATAAATGACATTGTATATCACCTAGTTATTGCCAATAGCGTGCGACTGTCTCTACTATAAAATAGAATTAAAACAAATATGGTAGAGTAACATAGTTCGCGATCACTCACGATCACTTCAAAACATGCATTACATATGATCATATTTGAGGGAGATTGAGAACCTTTGTATCACAAGGGTTGTTCTATCTCACAAAACCTTTTTCACACACAACTTCACCACCGCAAAATAGGTTGATTGTTGGATACATGTTCATCATATTTATTTTTAATGGAAAAGAAAATCAGGGTAGTAGGTTGCTTCGTAATAAGTCTTTCGGTGTATATTTATATAGTTATATTGAATCACTAATTAGGGCAATACAAATTTTAAGGTAAAGTCATGGACCTAAATATGATATGAAAACATAAAAAATAATTAACAATAAGTTGTGAAAAAGTTCATGATTCATAATTTTTCTAAAGAAAATATATAAAATAAAAATAATTCATGAATCGTAAAACAATAACCCTTCAAGTCGTGAAAAAGAACACGACACGTTTTTTTTTTAAAAATAAATTGTGTTGCCCATAGATCAAACATCCATTTTTTTGTAGTAAAAAATCATGCAACAATAAGTGTATTGTGACAACCCATTTTTGTTGAGTTCCTCGAAAAAGAAAGTAATTTTTGTTCCGGACTAATTTTATTGAGAAGAAAATTGTTATTTGATATCATATACGCAAATTCTGGGAGAAACGCGTCTTTTTGGATCTTTAAGAAAAAGACAATGGAAGAGAAATCTTTTTTCATCTTGCTAAACTCTCTACACCAAACATACTTGCTCAATCTATGGAATGTTAGCCGTTTGGAGCTTTTTCTCGTTAGCTATTGCACATTTTTTTCACTTAGAAAACGTTCATCAAGTGAACTTGTGAGTTAAAGTTCAGGTAAAAACAATAACCTGTTGAGGAATTTTATGAAGAAAATTACACAAAGCTAATCTCAACAAGTGGAATAAAACAAAAATGAAGCCTAAAATCACGTAGATCCACACTTGACTGATCAAGAACAAACTAAGAGTTGTTCACACTTCAAATACACAAATAAGGTTTTGACCAAGTGAAATTATTCTAGATATTTCCTTAATCTTTCATTCGTTTCCCTTGCCTTCAAACTATTAAAAAACATGTTATAACTATAAATACACACAACAGTTAATTTTTAAAAAAATTCAAATAATTCAGTTCATTTTATTGTGTTTTCCTGATTCTCTTTTCTCGATATGTATTTTGGAAAATTGACCTTTTTTTCTAAATATTATAACATTTTAGGATTAAATTTATATGAGTGCAAGTCTAAAATAAAATTGAATTATTGTTGTACATTTTATTTGTTATATTTTAATTTTACATGCCTCATAAAATTATTAACTAAAAAACAATTTTGACTAGTTTATTCTTAATATATTCCTTAATCTCAATAAAATATTATACTACATTTATTGAGTGAATTTCAAGGTGAAAATCAATAATTAATTATATCTTAATTTGCTAATGATTATTTTAGAGTATTATTTTTAGTAAGCACGTAAACTACATAAAATGGATTTTTTTTTTAATAATTACCTAAAATTATCAAATAAACCTCATTGTGTTAAAAGATATTTTACAGAATCTTTTATTTTTTCTCCTGACAGTATTAATTTTCTTTCACCCAAGTTAAAAAGAACAATTAAGCAATAGAGGAAAAAGATATATGAAACTAATAGAGCGACGCTTTAATTCTTTGTGATGTCGCTATTCTCCCTCTCAAATATCTTCTTTGTGTCCAAGGAAATTTTAGAATTTGAAATATATAAACCTGTATATATTGTTATGACAACATATTTAGCTATATAACAATTAAATTATTGAAATAAAATACCAAACAAGCTAGTGGTAGTGTGATAGTAGTTGAAATTACAAATCTTGTTAACGACCAAATGTATTTTGCTAGATTGAATGACCTGAACAATGAGTAATGATCAAAAAATAATTAACTTGGAATGTCTTACATTGTTAGTAGTACCATTTTTAAGTTAACGGATCGACTTTGTCATGGAAAAATCATTTGCTTCCTTTAATCAATTGAATCTTGGTGTGCCTCTAAATTAGGATCGTAAGTCCAAACTAGGAAGTGATATGATGCACCGACTATGATGAATTAAAATGAATGCATAAACATTAGTTAGCGAAGCCTCATTATGAGTCATAATACAAGGGGAAGGTACGTATTTAAAAAATAACATATATAACATAATATAAGGATAAATAGACAAACCAGATGGGTTCTTCTTTAAATATTAATTTCATTCAACAACATGACAACATAATCTAATTAAAAAAGGAAGCAACTATATAGTCTATAGACTGAATGAATATAGATAGAAACAAGAGAAATGAAAAGAGCCATCATTAAAGAATAATGGCAAGCTAGCATAAACTAAAAAACAGAAAACTAACTGGTTGGTTATATCATGACACTCAATATTGAAACACTAATTAAAAGAATATGTGTTGGTGGAGGTGTGTTGAGGGTAGATAGAAGATGAAACCATTTCCATTAAATCAATGTCTTTGTTTCTTCCTGATGAAGATGAAGATGAAGCTTGATTCATCGAATGATATTTCTGAAGATAAGGTTGATGTTCAGCAGTCATATTTGCCTCATCAGTCACTTTACCATCCAATGAATTATTTCCAAACAATTTTTGCATGAAGTGCATTTCTTCATCATATATTTGATTAGTGAGCAAAGATGAAGAGTCTTCATCATCAGAATAGGGATAGGCATTTTTCATGTTATTATCATTTGGAGTAGTAGTACTCATGGTCATGGTGTTGATATCATCACTGAAGTACTTGCTTCTAATATAATCTTGAAGAACATTCGACCTATATTTTGATTCCTCTTTTTTCAACTTATTCCTCCTCGAATTTTGCCTTCTTTTAGTTGCATTCCAATGATTCTTAATTGCATTCTCTGTCCTTCCAGGAATTCTTTTACCAATTTCTGCCCATTTATTTCCAATTTGCTTATGCGCTTCCACTAACATCACTTCTTCTTCCTCACTCCACGTCTCTTTCTGAAACAATCGCAATATAAAAATTCTACAAAATAACTTTTATATATAACAAAATTTGTATAATCACATGAAAATTGCAAAGTGCAAAATTTACATCGAAAAAACAAAATATGAATTCGAAGAGAGTGAAGAAAAAATTAAAAAAAACCTTGATATCTGGTCGCAAATGGTTATGCCATCTCTCACGACACTGTTTTCCTGCTCTACCGACCATATTCTCAGCTATCTGAGCCCATCTCTTCAATCCAAACTGCTTCACCAACTTCATCAAATTCCTTCATATATAATCCAAGAAATAAAGTTGAGTTTCTGGCTTAGATTAATAATATATAAAACTCTATTTTGAAAATGACATCACAATTCACAATCAAGATATAAAAGCTTTAATTATATCATCATCACCTGTCTTCCTCTTCGGTCCACTGACCCTTGACTAACATAGTAGTAGAACAAGTCCTTTCCATTGCGTTTTTTCCCATCTCCTTCGCAGATGATATCACCTTCTCTTGCTCTTTGCTATTCCAGTGAAGAGTATTTTCTTCATTAAACACTATGTTATCCATTAATCTTTGCTCCGTAAAAACATTACTATTATATCCACTTGTACCATCATAGTAACCACCATGTTGAGTAAAAATGCTTTCATTATTGTTTGCAACACTTTGTTGGGTTTGATAACTCCATAACAAACTATTTATGTCTGTTAATGGAGGAAATTGTTGATAAAAAGAAAAGTTATTTGGTAAATCATGATATGGTTGATGATAAGAATTTCCCTCTCTATCTCCACCTTCCATGGGAAACAATCAAGAGCAAAATGTACTTGAACTACAACTCAAACACTTCTTTTCTTGGTTTAGAAAATATGACTACCAAATTCTCGCTACACAAACCTTTATAGTATACCTTTGGATTGCTTGACACAATGTCAACCGTTGATTTTAAAGCTTACGATCTAACGGCTTCAAATAAGAGGTGGACATAACTCATGAGCTTCCTCATAGGACAAAGTCGAAAGACAAATGGATATATTAGAAAGTGGGTTATTGAAATATTTATAATTTTTATTTCCCATGTTCCAATTTATGAAACTTACTTTAGTCAATCCCTAAAAGAATGACATATTTCTATATTAAGTAATCTCTCCGTTCCATTTTATGCGAGGTAGTTTAACTCGTCACGGAGTTTAAGAAAAAACCAAAGACTTTTAAAACTTGTGGTCCAAAATAAATTATAGTAATTTTTGTGGCGGTAAATCAGTTAATTAAAGAGTAAAAAAACATTTTATAGTTAAATAGCTACTTAATTTAGAAATATATCATTCTTTTTGTAACTTACTAAAAACAAAAGTAAGTCACATAAAGTGGGACAGAGGGAATAACAATTTAACTATAAAATGTATATTTTACCCTTCATAAAATGATTTATTGTCACAAAAAATTTTATCATTCATTTTGGACCACAAGTTTTAAGAGTCTTTCTTTCTTTCGTAAACTTCATTCTGAGTCAAACTATCTCACATAAAATGGGACGGAATTATATTTTTTAGTAAATGGTAAATATATGACGAATTTCATTATATTGAGTATTGACACTTAATTTTTTTTCTTACTTTCATTGTGTTTAAAAAAAACTCTCTTCTTTTTTGTTAACTCTGTACTTCAGATATTTTGAAATATTTAATATAGCCAGATTAACACATTTTTGTACATTATATGATTTTTAGTTCAACACTACTATTATCACGATTTGAGACTAACCTCTAGTAATAATATGTTGTTTAGAGCCACAAGTAAACCCAATCTAACCCATGATCTGGCATGACATTGTGAAAACATTTTAGTAACAACTAAAAGTAACTGATGTGGAAGCTGAATCTGAATAAATTATTAAATCCAAAACACTGCATGGAATATCTGGGGAAAAAAGAGAAGAAGCCAAACTATGATATTACTGAGAAAGCCTCTACTAAGATGTGGTTTTTGAACAAACCCCCAACTAACTCAAGCTGACTAATAATGGAAAAATTAAATATTTGAAATAAATATAAATGTTGTCCTCGAAAGATGAGGAGTCGCCAAATTCTACCCTTTAGCTGATACAAGATCATATTAACAGCGAGCTGAACACTGAACGACTAAACCTATAATAAAATAATATAGCGCATAAGTGTATATGGTCAATACTTTTAATTGAGTGACTATGTGATACATGAATCACGATTTTAATAATTGAACATAATTAATCTGAGTTGCTTAACTGAACATGAAAGTAGGATATATAAATTAATGTAATAATAAAATAGTAAAACATGAAACTAGTACATACTGAAATTGAAATAATGGAATGCAATGAGATGAATTGCAATAACCTGAAAGGTGGAATTTTGTGGATACTTACAATCGACACACTCTTTTAGCTAATATGAGTCCACCTGTACTCAAACTAGGAGGACGTTATGTACCTTGACAAGGCTAAGAATACTGATGAGATAGATTCGCTAAATTGATGTCCAAACAGCTTAGGACTCTATCTTGATCTGACGAATGACCCTTAAAATCTACGTTGTCACATAGTTATAGGATGTTGTAATTTCTACTGAAGGTGTCAGTCCTAACTGATGGGTGAGACCTAATTCCTATGTCTGATCAATGCTAAGTACTTGGCCTAATGGAATTTAAATAAATAAACTTAATAATACTAATAAACTGAATAGCTCATAAATACTAGGAATATGTTATAGATAATGTGTAACACCCCGTATCCCAGATAGACCAAAAATGCAGATTTTGAGTAGTTGCAGGTGCAACTCACGATTGCCATCCACGGATCGTAGGTTAGACCACGGTCCGTGCTGGTGGTCCGTGGTTCACCACTGCAACCCCTCTCTAAACCCAGCTCAGAAATTGGCTAATTCTCGACCCATGGACAGACCTACGTTCCATAGGTCAGATCACGGTTCGTGGATCAAGATTCTTTTACCTAGTATCTGACATGAAATACGGTCGACCAGCACGGACCATCATTCGATCCACGGTCCGTAGGTCTGACCGTAGATGAGGGTCAGCAGACAGTTAGATGAAAATTATTGATGGGTCAACTTCAGATGGTCATAACTTTTATCACAAAAGGAATTATGTGTCCCATGACCTATGATATGATAGATAATTGAATCCTCTTTCCAACTCCACCGAGTTTGCTAAAATCCGACCTCCGAGTAAAAATTTATTCTCATTTTAGTGAAGGCTTGTCGAGCAGGCTTGACTTACGGACCCAATCGACGGACCGTTGATTGAATGACGGCTCGTCAGTCCCGTCCGTCAGTCACTCCGACAGCAATTAAGTCAGGGGTCTTTTGGTCTTTTCCTATTTCATTTAACCCCTAAGATACGTCGTTTAGACCCTAAATTATGAGGTTTTAGTCAGTTTAACCCTAGAAACATAACTAGAACTTACCTAAGTCAAATCATTAATCAAACTTAGAAAAATGAGAACGCTAAGAGGAGAAAAAGGTCAAGAACCCTAGTTCAAGAACGCAACAAATTTTCTTCAGTTCCAGCCAAGAAATCAAAGGATTTCTCCATGAAATTCGTCACAAGGTATGTGAGATTTCACTAGTGGGTTCCTTTCACCCATTAGGTCCCTAGTTTTCAGTCAGTTTCTTGATTCCCTTATTATGACTAGACCTAAGGTTTCTTGAATGTTAGAATTATTGGGTTCTTACCTGTTAGAATGATCCAAATCAAATTAATATGCTAATATTCAGTTTATTGCATGAATTCCAGAACCCTAGCTATGCATTTATTTAGTTCTTGAATTACACATGCTAGGTCAGATATCTCAGTTATTAATGCATCAATATCAGTTTAATTGTTGTATTCTCAGTTTGAATGTTCAGTTTTGAGCTATCCAGTATTTACAGAAATTCAGTCATAACCAGTTAACCACTTAATTCATTGGAAATAGCATAATACCGAGTTGGACTAGGGTTCAGTGTACCCATATAGTCCCAGAACTACGAGCCACGTAGGTGTAAGTCCCCTATGTGGGAAATATCAGTTAGTTATCACGCCAGTCATGCCTCTATACCTTTGGCCGGGTATATTGGGTCCTCTCGATGGGGCGTATACATCGAACTCCAAATTTAGCTCATGTGGTTTTATTATCGGTTATTAGTAGCTCCCACAGTTCAGTCAGACTCTATTGCATTGACCACATTTACAGTTCATTCAGTATTCAGTCAGCATGTTATAAATTGGTCACTGCATTCAGTTATCTCAGCATTCAGTAT